>CAUYLG010029522.1:0-68790 GCA_963573385.1 Cacajao melanocephalus | reverse complement strand
AAATAAAAAATATATTTTATTTTATTTTAATTTTCCTGGAAATTTAAAAAAAAAAAAAAAAAAAAAAAAAAAAAAAAAAAGAGAGAGAGAGAGAGAGAGAGAGAGAAAGGATTTCCTACTGCAAAATGCTTTCAATAAAATATTGAAATTTCTCTCCTGGCTGACCAAGACATCTTCCAATCATAAAGACAAGGATTCTGTGGCCTGTGGCTCCCATTAGATACTGAGCTTAAGTAGGGGCCTTGAAGATGAAGAGTTTCAAGGTGCTTCTCAATACACAGCTTTCCTAGCATGGGTCACATTCACTACTAAATGCCCCATCTCTGATGCAGCAGTTGCTAGGGACTCGGTAGCCAGTTCATGCATTCTATGCCTATTTCTCTGTTGACTCTCTAGTGCACAGAGGGTCCCACCTAAGGAGAAATTGAGGTTTCCAAAGTTATGAATCAAAAATAACCCATTGACTATATGTACAAGCGTATGCTTTCTCATGTACCATCACATCTATTAACGCTTTGGCATTTGCTACCACCTGTCAGGTAGAAGGGGAACTCTTTCAGCTGGGAAGCCATATCTTGTTCATCTTTGTATGCCCCAAACCTAAAATAATGCACCTTTAATAAATACTGAATTGGATGGCTACATGGATGAATGGATGGGGGTAGGGGCAGAGTGAATGAGTGAATACTCATAGCTGAGAGGCTTAGAGAGGTTAAGTGACTTGCCCGGGATTGAACTACTTAGTGTCAGTGAAGTAGCCACTAGCCAGGCTTTCAGACTCTCAACCCTGTGCTCTTTCAACACACCATGGTGTCTCTCTTCAAGATCACACAGTAAACTAGATCAAAGCCAGTATATGGGACCCCTGTAATTCCACACAAGCGAAAAGCAGGCACATTTTTCTCTGTTGGGACTGTAAGTTTGACTGTGGTACAGAATGTCGTGCAGCATGTGAAGGACCTTCAGGGTCTCTGCATCTGAAGGAAGTTTCTGGAATTCCCTGGTAGAAGATCCACACAGAGGCCAGGACATTTTGCAATGAAGCTCTTGGGTTTTTTTTGTTTCCAGGGATGTTTGCTTTGGTCTTGGCAGAATAACTTGCTGCCATTCAATTTCTCAGACATGCCGGTGCCCTGAGCCCCAGTGGGAGAAGCATATGTACCAACACGCCACAGGAATATAGTCACAGCAGAGTAGATTTGTTTGGACAGGCAGGCTTAGTGGTCTGACAAGGCATGCAAGACACCCACCCTACTTTGCAGTTTAAGAAGGAGCTACTTAGCAAACGTATTGTGTGGCTAGGGAATAAGCGTATCCAGGTCTCTGAATGGTCACAGGAACAGAGATTGGTTGGGACATCTTTCCAGACAGTGAAAGTGCCTCAAAACCTCTCTCCAGGAAGTAGTAACTCAGCCAGACTATACTTGCTTAGAAGAATCGTCAAACCAGGAAAAATGACAAGAAGTTCACTTTAGGGGCTAGCTCTCACTAGCAGGAAGTATGGTGTAGCAGGGAGGCCGTACCCTTGGCTTTGGAATCAGAGAGAACCAGGCTCCATCACTTACAGCTTTCTTCCTATGTAATGTGAAGCAAGTAACTTAACCTCTTTGAGCCTCACTTTCTTCTTCTTTTAAATGGGAATGGTCAATTAGTATTAGGTTCGGCTATGAGTAATAGAAACTCTAGAACCCCAAGTGACTTAAAACGTTAAAGAGGATAAAAATAATCTGGATGTAAGTGGAGTCTCCTAAATTATTGTGAGATGGCTAGTACGGGGACTAGCATGGGGACCGAACAAATCATCAGGGATCCAGGCTCCTTTTATCTGTTTATTCTTTCTCCAACACGTGCTCAAGATGGCAGCAAGCTCCAGACACTTTGTCCAAACTCCCGCCAACAGGAAGGCAGAGAATGCATCATCCCCCTCTAAGGATACTTCTCAGAAGTTCTACTTCATTCTTCCTCTTATGTTCTACTGGCCAGAACTTAGTCACATGGCCACATTTCTATGCAAGGGAGTAGGGGGCTGGGAGATTTCGCTTTTATTCCCAGTGGCCATGGACCCAGCTAAAACTCAGAGGTTCCATGATTCCATTTCTTCTTGAGCTGGATGAGTGAGTTTTGGGGGATAGTCTGTTCTGTCTAATTTACAAGATAAAATGAGATAATGGGTGTAAATCATCTGTTTCAGGGTCTAGCATGTAGGTAGTACTCAGTAAATGGTAATGACTGCTATAGTTAAGGTTGATGTACCCCTGCCCCCCACCCATGAATACATTTCCATGAGAAGTCTTGGCTATACCCAACACTTGACTTCATCCCAGGGACACAGTGTAATCCCATCAGATTTGTCACTGAGATCAAAGTAAAGGTCACAATAAAGTCCTTAGTGAACATGGAGAGTGCTTAATGGAGATAAAGGAAGACGTGCAGAGCCTCACTAACCAGGACCCATGAGGGAGAGATTTGAAGAAGCCATAAGGGTTTCAACTGGAAGGCAGGGGTCCTCAAAGCTGTGAAAGTCTGATTTATCAGAGGCGGCTGCCAAGCTGTGCTTTCTTCTGCAGATGGCAAAAGAAAGAAAAATATATGAAAAAAGGTGGCAGTTGGATGATTCTGAGGTCCTCGTGTATTTAGGTTTTCATGCAGGAAATGGAGGAAAAGGAGAAAGTGGAAGGGATACTGTCAATTTAAAGTAGAGCTGTTTTAATGGCATAGTGGATATCTAATAAGCATTTTCTGAATCAAGTAAGAAATTGCAATCTTTCTGGAGGTACAGAATATAGATATGAAGATTGTATTACTCAATTGGTCATGGTTCTCCAGAGAAACAGAATCAATAGATTGTGTGTGTGTATATGTTTATAAATACACTTATGTGTGTGTGTATGTGTATATGTGTGTGTGTGTGTGTGTATACAGGCAGAGAGAGAGAGATAGAGAGAGAGAGAGAGATAGAAATATTTGTTTCAAGGAATTGCCTCATGTAATTAGGAGGTTGGCATATCCCAAGTCTGCCAGGTAGAAGAGCAGGCTGGAGATTCGGGGGAGAGTTCATGTTGCAGTTTGAGTTGAAGGCAGCCTACCACTGCCTAGATAATTCTCTTTTCCTTGGAGAAGTTTGTCTTTTTCTGAAGGTTTTCAGCTGATTGAATGAGGCCCACCCATATTATGGAGGGCAATCTGCTTTGCCCAAAGTCTATTGATTTTAATGTTAATCTCATCCTTAAAAACTACCTTCACAGCAACGTACAGACATGTTTGACCAAACATAGGGGTCCCACAGCCTAGCTAAGTTGACACATGAGATCAGCTATCACAAAGACCTTCAGAGTCTTATCCAGAAATAGAACCATACCCACTTGGGGACTTTCTGTTGTTATTAGATTTTCTTTGCTCAAAAAAAGCTTTCAGTAGACAAAACAAACAGATTACTCAAAGAAATACTTTGAAATGTAAAAGGGCGTCAATAAAGAGGTTAGGCTCTAGGCACAGGTAAGGAATTCTCCTTTCAGAGTTAAAATAATAATCATAAAAACCAAAGCAGGGGGAGGAGCAGTTGGGCATTCAGATTGGGCAGCAAACTGAGATGTTAGGAAATGATTAAAGCCACAGGAGGTGGCTGATAGAGACCCCTAACATATGAAACGTCTGTTATTGACTAAAGCAGTAGATGGATATATCATAGAAATTAATTGAGTTTCTGCCCTTATTGCTCCCAACAGAAGTAGGGTAACAGAGGAGGGGATAGAGTGAGTAAGTGGGCATGCTGAATGTGTAAGTGTATATGTATTTCTATTTCAGACATATTTAAATGGAAGAGAAAGGATGGGGAGAGGAAGGCAAGAATACAAATATTTAAGAAAGCTTTATTTTTCTGAAGCAAAGAATGATGTATGAAACTGAGGGAATCTCAATGTCCACCTTGAATTTCCACAACCACAAAGAGAGGGGAACCTCTACAAGTAATTTGAGGGGTACTTTGAAGGTGCCTATCATCTCCCTTCTCTTCCCATCATATTTCTTGGAAAACTCAGCACTAGTCACTCCTTTGGGTTGTAGCACTGGATGAGCTGGTACATGCAGTAGAATCAGCCCTTGGCATTTGGGAGCTCCAAGCCGTTAGGCTCAGGAAGGAAGGAGGACAATGTCAGTGCATATCCAAGTTCTGAGCAGTGTCCTGGAGAATTTCTCTCAAGCCCAATCATGACTGTGCCTTGCTCAGCTCAGAAGACTCAGAGGCTCCGCCAGCCAAATGAATTCAGTGACAGCATCTTTACCCTCAACAAGACCTGACCTTCCTCTTGGCCTTCCCTGCTGCTGCCCCTGCCCACATCCAGCACTCCAGCCCAGACTTTCTTGTTCCAGCTCCCTGAACCTTTTCAAAGCTTGCCTGTCTCTACACTTTCCTTCGTGCTGGGTCCACAGTCTGAAATAATCCTCTCCACCCCTTAGCCTTTCCACAGAGTCTTCCAAACCCAGTTGTATGCCGCCTTCACCATGAAGTCCTTTCTTTTTTGTTTTAATTGCAAGAGGAATGAATTTATTGTTTAAAAGAAGATGTAGTCAAACTTGGAAAGTATAAAGTAAAAAGTTTCTCTATGCTGTACCTCCCACTATGACTAATGAAAACAACAAACTGGTACCAAGTTATAATAGCTGTGATCTTGTTATCAGTTTGGTGGGTAACTAAAGCCCTCTGATAGCCCCTTCTAGATCACTGAATAACATCTCTCCAACCTCGGGACTTCCCTGGCATTTGGTACCCCTGTTATGGTGTTTTACCTTGTTCCGCATTGTGTTATAGTTATACCTATACTTAACTGATCCCCCCACACTTCCGTCTTTCCTGACTAAATTGATTTGAGGGTGTATATTTCCCTGTCAGAGAGTTTAGGACAGTTGGATCCACATTTGGTTTAGTCCATCAAACCTTTATGAACACATGTCCTGGACCCTATTGACCTAAGGGCCAAGGATACAGAAATAAATAAAACACAGCCCAGGCTTAAAGGAACCTAAAGTTTAGGTGACCTTTCTTTCCCACCAAAAAACAAAGAGGCAGACAAAAAGTTTGCAGAATTGTTAGACAGTAACCACACAGAAGCGGTAGATCCTGAAATCTGTGCAGGTAGCACTCATTCGAACTATATCTTTAGAAATATTTGGCAGGGCACGACAGCTCATGCCTGTAATCTCAGCATTTTGAGAGGCTGAAGCAAGTGGATCACTTGAGGTCAGGGGCTTGAGACCAGCCTGGCCAACAGGGTGAAACCCCGTCTTTTCTAAAAATAAAAAATTTAGCTGGGCATGGTGGCAGGCACCTGTTATCCCAGCTACTCGGTAGGCTGAGGTAGAAGAATCCCTTGAACCTGGGAGGCAGAGGTTGCAAGTGAGCCGAGATCATGCCAGTGCGCTCCAGCCTGAGCAACAGAGAGAGACTCCATCTCGAAAAAAAGAAAGAAAACAAAAAGACAAAAAAAGAACTATTTAAGAGCACTTACAAAGCAGCTATAAAATATGAACAAATGATAGTGAGCTCACAGTGGGGAGCAGGGAATGAGAAGAAACATTGGTTGAGAAGGGGTTAAGTTTAAAGACTTTTGCAAAGCTTCCAGAGGAGTGTGACTGAGGCAGATAGTTGAGCACCTGGGACATTATTTATGATGCACTGAAGGATGTCAACAGCATTCTTCCTGAGAATTTCACCTCCAAGGGGAAGTCATTAAAAGAGGAGGCACTGCTACACTGGAATGGGTAAAGCCTTCCAGCTTCTACTTAAATCCTTCTGACCCTGGAGATACATTTCTTCTTCTGTTGATCTTTTCTGGTCCTCAGTCATCGACTATTATTTATTATTATTCTCAACCAGCGTAGCATATAGTGAAGAGGTGTTGATGTCAGACAGACCAGTATTCATATGCTGGCTTTGACACATACTCACTGAGGGCCCGAGGCAACTGAGAACCCAAATTTTCTCATCTGAAAAAATGGGAATAACAGCATCTAACTCACAGGACTATTGTGAAGATGAAAATTCATTGCATCTGGGAAGGTGGCACAAAACAAATGCTCAATGCATGGGAGCTATTGTTATTGTTAGGCCCACGGCCTCTAACTAGAGGCAATCATTTTAAGGAGAGGGAGAACCCAGATCATGCTTCTCTGCGCTCCCAGAGCTCAGCAGAGTTTCTGCATGCTAAGAGCATTCATTCACTGACACTGAGTTTCCTGCTCTGCTTAAACAATGCTGCTCCCAAAGGAAATGCAAATACCCAAGCTCCTCTACCAGCTCACTGAGGATGGAGCCAACAAGTGAAAGGGGTAGATGAAAAGTATATCATAAAGGGATGCAAGGTGGTTAAGGGACAGGCAGGGGATGAAAAGCGGGTATCAGTAAGCGCAGGAGTGTAGATGACCAGAGGACATTTTCCACTGGACTGAGCTTGAAATTCATTTTCCAAATGAATTTCTTCTTTTGTTTTCTCAAGCAGGGTTAAGTAGAAAGAGACAGTTTATATTTTGTCCCATGGAAAGAAGGTATTTATGTGAAATATGACAGCTCAGTGTGCAAGAATGCAAACCACAGCTTGTGAGAAAATGTGGCCATGAGGCAATGATCTGAAATCCGGAAGAAAATTGATCTTTAATCTTTACATGGATCCCAAATATTAGAAAGTGGTAGGAAGAAATATGCTTGCTAAAGAGGGGATGAATATGGATGGCTCGTTCCAGTTTCTTTAGGCCTTACAAAAGCAAATTTTACACCAAACCTCACTCTGTATACTTACTTTACATAAGATCAAACTTAAGGGAGATGAGATCAATATTGAAGCTCTGTCTGAGATTCCATCTCTTTAATACCTTTCTCATTTCCTTTAGTAGTAGAAAGAGAGCTAATCTCTGTCTTTCAAATAGTTGTTTTGCATTTTTTGATCATGGGGAATTAAATTGAATTAGATGGGTCTGGAGTGGTTATTAGAACCATTACATTTGGCATAATAGATACATCTAGAGAAAACATTTACATAAGGAAATCAAAGCTGGTCTCATTTTTTATCCGGTGCTCTGACCTCTTTGGAGTTCTGACAAGCAGGATTTATCTGAATATTTCTTAAGATGGTACGTATAACAGTAAAACGTACCCCCTAACGTACCTACCTCAACCAGTATTTCCTTTTGAAAAAAAAAAAAAAGCTTAAAAAGGGAGATATTTTCATATACATATAGGTATATTTTCCATTTGGGTCCTTATTTGAATTTTACTCTCGTTTAGAATATAATTCTGAAATCTCTATCATTAATGCTAAGCCTGGCAATATTCCATTAAAAAAACACCAGTAAAACACAAAAGCTAGATGTGAAGAGGATTATGATGTCATATTAAAAGAAGGGAGAGAGAATTAAAATAAGAGATCTATCTGAAATGATCAGAAATGAAATTCTCTTTGGGATAAAATGGTCTCTTCCAGAAATGCAGCCATTTGAAATAAGATTATACTGATATTTTATAAGAGCTAAAGCAGAATACAAACTATCTTTCCCTGAATGAACTCATAGTTATATACAATGAACAGTAAATAAAAATAAGGCACTTTTAGGCTTCTCCATTTTGCTTGGCAATTTCTCAACACAAGCTCCTGCATGAATAAAATCAGGGGTCTGAGTAAATGATGCAAACTTTAGGGCCTTATCACATCAGAATCAGATTGTCCCGGGTATCGGGTGGGCAGATTCTGCATTTTAAAAAGGTACCCAGGAATTCTGAAACCCACTGGTGTTTGAGATTCCAGTTTAGAGGATCTCGGAGAAGCCTAGGTGGACCAGCATAGAAGTCAAAGCATACTTCATATTCACCAGCTCTATTTAATAGTCCAGAGTTTGAACCCTGCCTGTCTGTTACTACCAGAGAGACCTTAAAAGAGTCACTTAATCTCTCTAAGTCTCAGTTTTCTCATTTGTAAAATGTGATAGTTTGCTTCACAGGTCGGCTTGAGTATTAAGGAAGTGATGGTCCTCTATTAAAGCCCTATATGAGGTGGGGCACCATGGCTCATGGCTGTAATCCCAACACTTTGGGAGGCTGAGACAGGAGGATTGCTTAAGGCCAGGAGTTTGAGGTCAGCCTGGGCAACAGACTCTTCTCTACCAAAAAAAAAAAAAAAAAAAAAAAATTTATAGTTGGGTTTGGTGGCACATGCCTGCCTGTCAGCCTAGCTACTCAGGAGGTTGAGGTGGGAGTATCATTGAGCCTAGGGGCATGAGGTTACAGTGAGCAATGATCATGCTACTGTACTCCAAATGAGACCCTGTCTCAAAAAAAATAAATAAATAAAACACCTTACCTGTTGCAACCTATTTGTTATTACCATTCTTTTTACTATTTGGCCACAAGTGTGATGATGAAAGAGAACTTTGTTTACCTGGCAACACTGCCACTGTCAAGAGAAGGAATAGAGAGATGACAAGTTAAGTAGGCCAGAACATAACTAGGCAGTGAAATTCTGTGTGATCATCAAATACATATTGAGAGTAAATATGAACAGTTGGTTGGCACAGAGCTAAGATGAAAAAAAAAATATATTGATGAGAATGACAAGGTAGAATTCAGTTGAGACGAAGCCTTCCTGATGTGCAAATGATGAGATCAGGATGGCTGCCGGGAGGAAGCGGTTTTGTTTCTCTGAGACATCTGGGTGTTAAAGAGTGGCGAGACCTCTGACAGTCTTTGTAGAAGCCCCAGGGACAAAAATTAGAAAGGAAAAAGGAAGTTTCCAAATACTTGTGTCTGCAATGAAGAAGCATGGCTGGATGGAGGAAAGAAAGGTTGAAATGGCATTCCGAAATTACAGCAAAGAGCCAGGCCCTGTGGAGAAAGCCTATAATCCCAGCACTTTAGGAAGCTGAGGTGGGAGAATTGCTTGAGGCCAGGAGTTCCAGACCAGTCTAAGCAACAGAGTGAGAGCTGGTCTCTACCAAAAAAAAATTTTAAACAAGCTAGACACGGTGTCACATGCCTGTAGTCCCAGCTACCTGGGAGGATGAGGAGGGAGGATCACTTGAGCCCAGGAGTTCGAGATGACAGCTATGATAGCACCACTGCACTTCAGCTTGTGTGACAAAGTGAGACCCTACTTCCAAAAAGGAAAAAAGAACAGAAAAGAAATTGCAGCAGAGGAGCAATAAAGAATCCTGAGACTAAAGTTGATTTCCAACTCTAAAACAAACCATCAGAACTCGAAAACTGATATAGTTTTAAAATATTTCCCCAGCCAGATGCTGTGGTTCACTCCTGTAATCCCAACACTTTGGGAGTCTGAGGCAGTCAGAGCACTTGAGGCCAGGAGTTTGAGACCAGCCTGGCCAACATGGCAAAACCCCATCTCTAGTAAAAATGCAAAGATTAGCCTGGCGTGGTGGCATGTGCCTGTAATCCCAGCTACTCAGGGGGCTGAAGTGGGAGAATCACTTGAACCTGAGAGGCAGAGGTTGCAGTGAGCTGAGATTGCACCACTGCATTCCAGCCTGGGCGACAGAGTGAGACTCCATCTAAATATATGCATATATGATCACAAATGATGCAAATGATCACAAATGATGCAAGTTTGGTGACTGAAAATCACAGCCCTGCCCTCCTTGTAGGTTCCTTGTATGTGTGGTTGGGGATCCAGAGGGGAGGAGGGTGCTATGCTTCTCCTGGAATAAAATCTGGAAACACCAGGGCCAAAAATAGCTGCATTTCAAAGGGTTCTGGCTTCCTTTGTGTTTAGATTTAAACCCCTGAGGATCCCTCCTCTTGAAGTCTGCATAAATTGATGTTCTTCCTGGAGCTCTATGCTGTGCCCGGCTTTTAGTCATTCTGTTCCCTTAGCGGGAATGTTCATCCTTGCCCCTGCCTGTGACCTGTGAAGTCCCAATCATCCTTGAGGACCGATTCCAAATGTCAATTCATTCACCACCATCACCCTTGTCATTGCATCCACTCCTCCTCTCTCTCAACTTGTGTTAATAGTAGGTACCTGTGTATGAATCTAGGCTGGGCGGGGGGCGGTGGGGAATGTCTTTAAGATCAAGGATATTTCTGATTCACTGTGTGTCTCTCTAGATCTTTCTTCCACCTAGCAAAGATGCTCAAAATACATATACAAATGATAGCCCTTTCTCCTATACCTTTCTGAGCCTTGGAATATCCCTCACCCTGAACTGATAGAGCACCATGCAACAGACCCGACAGAGGAGGAAACAGCTGTGAGATTATCTTCCCATTATAGCAAGATTCAAAGAAAGCTGCTTTCATGCCAGGAAGCCAGGGGATCATAGTCAAAGACTGTCTTTAACCAAAGAATTTTGTTGGGAGGGATCTTCTGCTATTGAAGTTTGAGACCCTGGGAGCCCTGTCTGATCTATCTCTGCCATCATACCTCCACTTCTCACATAGTTGCATATGGACAAGATGCCTCATTTTAGTGTGCGCTGGGAGATCTGGCCTATCCATGAAACTCTCTCCTTCCAACAGGGAGCCTGTTGAAAGGGATCGCTACTTACTAAAGTCATAGCACAGACCAAATTGAAGTTAAAAGAGATCTAGTGTCTGAATATGGCTCCTTTGGACTCTAGGAAGGGTTGATCAAGAGCCAGTCCAGTGCATATGCTGTTTTTATGCACAGTATGGCTTTGAATGTCCTGGTAAGTGAGTCCATGTTAACATTGTTCTCAAGCAGGAATATGCAGCTCTATCCTCTGTTTTTAGAAAGCTCAGAGATTTTCTTGCACTGGAAGATAATTTGATATCCAAAATCCTCATTTCAAGAGGAAACTGAAGTCAGAGGGGAGTAGGGACTTCCCAATGGTACATAACCTGCTATTGGCAAAGATGCCCACAGACCAGAGCCCTTAAATTTTTCAACTTCTCCAGCAAATTCCTCATATCTAAGAGCAACATTTCAGTTTTCCTTAGTAAAGTGCCTCAGAGCCTCACATCCCTCCCTTTCAGAGTGCAACTTCCCACTTGGTATACAAATGAGTCAAGAAAAGAAAATCTCCTCCATAGAAATGTAGTGTGGGGCAAGCTCATTTGAATATGCAAAACTCATCCTTAAGAGCTGCTAGCCCTTTACTGTTTTTTTCTGGGTGCAACAGTGTGCATGTCACCCCACCCCTACTGCCTGGCTGTCTTCATGCATCACCTTCTCTGAGAGTGCTTCTCTGTTATCCCTACCCAAAGAGCGCCACACATATGCACATCCATTGATTATCATGTCTCTTTGCTTTTTCGATTTCCATGATAATTATTGAGACCCAAGATGTAAGACCTATTCCTATTATTTTGTTTACTGGCGTCTTCTCACACCAGAATGTAAGCCCCAAGAGGTTAGGAGCCTCTCTGTCTTATTCTCTGTACTATCTTTGGCTCCTAGAGGACTGCCTAGTACAGGGTTGGTACTTCATTATTTCTTACTCTATATGAGAATGAATGAGTAAACTAAAAGCAATTGAACTCTGGTTGTGCCTTACAGCTGTAGCAGAAGCTGTCTGCATAGAGAGGAAGGAAGGAGATGATCTTTGATAACGAACTCTGCTGGCCAGTGAGGTCTAGAATGTTAAGAATTAATGCCACATTCTCCTAGTTAACTACAAAGTAAGAGGGAAAAGAAGATAATGTTGGACTCACCATTTGACTACATTGTCTGATTTATCCAAAAGGTGGTGTGGAATTTTGGTCCAGTAGTGGTACATCATCTTTGGTAATAAACACATACACATAAGGGAGTGTACACACGCAGATACACTCACTCACACTGTCCTGTTGCCTGCTACCTATTAGGTACTCTGGACAAAAGCTCTTCAACTAAAAATGACATGGTGTTGTCAAGTTTCTCAGGGAAATCCACCTATCTGTGAAACTTAAGAGAGCAGAGGGGCTGGTTTCTGGAGAAAAATCAAACAGGGTCAAAATCAATTCTATTTTTCACTGGAAATACATGGTTAATTCAAGAACGAGCAAAGAGGTATTGAAAAACATTCTCTGATGTCATTTGCTTTTTCTTTTTTCTTTTTTTGAGATGGAGTTTCCCTCTTGTTGCCTGGAGTGCAATGGCATGATCTCAGCTCACTGTAACCTCTGCCTTCTGAGTTCAAGCGATTCTCCTGCCTCAGCCTCCTGAGTAGCTGGGATGACAGGTGCATGCCACCAAGCCCAGCTAATTTTGTATTTTTAGTAGAGGCGGGGTTTCACCATGTTGGTCAGACTGGTCTCAAAATCCTGACCTCAGGTAATCCACCTGCCTCGGCCTCCCAAAGTGCTGGGATTACAGATGTGAGCCACCAAGCCCAGACTCATTTGTTATTTTACACAGATAATCTCATCTGCACTAGAGGTGGATCCAACAGTAAGATGTGAACATGTTCCAGCTTTAATTTTAGTTGTTTTATTTTTTTGAAAAAAAAAAAAAAAAAAAAAACAAAGAAAAGCCCGCAATGCAATTTGTTTCTCATTGAGCACTATACACATTCAGCTATGGCTGAGAATTTAGAAAATACAAATTCAAACCCCAGTTTAATTTCCTCTTTCTTGTTTGACTCCAAGCTCAGCAGGTGATCTTATAAGCTGACAGGGGTAACATTGCACCTATTAGCACTCGTCAACCAAAAGTAGATTGTTCAAGTTTCAATAAATGTTTTTTGAATTGGATTCAGGTTGGTGAGAAAATATATTAAGTCAGAATTCTTCGAGGCAAATTACATATTGAAATGAACAGTTTGGTGTTCATCCTGTCTACCATCCCCCTCAAAAACAAAAAGACAGAGAGAAAGAAAAAAAGCAGAATTCTTGCTTTTCTAAGCTGTGAGAATTTCTTCTGCTGCTACATCTGTGAACGTTTTACAAGGCAATGTCTACAGTTTGAGTTTTACAGCCCATTTTGATTACAGTTTACATGACATCTGGGGCTCTATTTTTGGAGGAATTTCAAAGCTAGTGACTTCCAGTTTTTAATCAGCAGGGTATTTATTTTCTACCCTGGCATAATTGTTCATGGCTCCACATTGATTTTTTTTTATGGGAGACAATGCAAAATGAAAATCAGGGTGAATTAGTAATTTGATCTTGTATCTGTCAAGGCTTGATGGCTCTTACCTGCTCTAGAGGCTACAAGGCAATGTGCTGACCTCACCACGTTGAAAAAAACTGAACACATAGTGGTTGTCAAGGGTAAGACATTCTCAGTCATAAGAACAAAGAGAGCAATAAAGGCTAAAGAGGGAAGAGCCCACACACCCCTGACAAGTACATAGCCTCCTGCCCTTCTGCTCAGAATCTGGGTTCATGCTTGCAGCCACAGGTATCACGTGCAGAAATGTCAAGGTGTGTGAACCAGAGCAACTCCATCTTGAATAGGAGCTGAGTAAAATAAGGCTGAAACCTGCTGGGCTGCCTTCCCACACAGGTTAAGGCATTCTAAGTCACAGGATAAAATAAAATAAAACAGGTTGCAGGTTGCAGTAAAGAAGCCGGCCAAAAACCACCAAAACCAAGATTACCACGAGAGTGACCTCTGGTCATCCCTACTGCTACACCCCCACCAGCACCATGACAGTTTATAAATGCCATGGCAACTTCAAGAAGTTACCCTAGATGGTCTAAAAAGGGGAGGCATGAAAAATCCACCCCTTGCTTAGCACATAATCAAGAAACAACCATAAAAAGGGGCAACCAGCAGCCCTCAGGGCTGCTCTGTCTATGGAGTAGCCTCTCTTTATTCCTTTACTTTCTTAATAAATATGCTTTCACTTTGCACTGTGGACTTGCCCTGAATTCTTTCTTGCGCGAAATCCAAGACCCTCTCTTGGGGTCTGGATTGGGGCTCCTTTCCGGTAACATGTTTAACAGAAGGATAGGCTGTGCAGAAATTATTTTCACTCCTTTCTACTGAGAAGAGAAAACATCACAATCGAGCAGCCTGCTCCTCTGTAAGTGAATGAATAAGCACTTGCTTTTCATTGTGGGTGAGTCAAACAGCCTGGTGTATATGCAAGTAAGAACTAGAGCAGAGGCCGCTCACCTGCAAACTCACACCAGGCTCCTGCCCAGAATTATGGTATTTTTTTGTTTGTTTGTGTGTGGTTCTTGTTTGCTTCTTTTCATATAGGTTTGAATGAAGCTATTTAAACACATGAGATAGCAGCCACTAAGCCTGTATCTAAGAAGGTAAGTGATTTGTCCAGGGTCACATGGTTATGGAAGAGCTCATTTTTTACAATAATCTCTTACATCAGCCAAACCAGGTGAGGTAGGATCAATAAGAGGATGAAGTGAGGGACTGACATTTTTAAGAGCACCACGAAATGGAGGAGCTTGGAAAGAAAATTGACAGATGGTACTTTCAGTAGCCCAGCCTCTCACTGTAATTTCTGGCTTTCTCCAAGCCCTCCTTTGCTCTCAGTTCTGTCTGGGCAAGTCCCAAGCTCCTGGAATGCATCTTTGCCTTCCTTATCTGGAAGCTAATCACTAAATAGCAGGTGGGGAAGATTCTGTTTTTCATCTCTCTTGCTCTCTCCTCTTCTCTCTTTTACTCACTTCCTCAGGGCTACACATTTCTGAATCTTAAAAAGGAAACCTCCCTGATTTGTTCACACCTGGAATGCCATTCTGTCTTTGTTTGAAGGGTGCAGAAATGAGAGCACGGGAGAATCAAGAGAAGGAGCTGCTGTGTGAAGAGGGAAGAGAGAGGTCAGCATTTAAATGTTAACACATACACTGAGAGGCACGTATACACGCACATATTTTAAGCTAAGCATTCTTTTTTTTAACTCCCACATTTCCCTCCTCATCTCCACTGCCAGCAAATGTCTTACAAGACAAAGAGTATTTACTGTGTGTCACTTCAGCTATCAACACTCCGCACAAATAGGTTGACAGAGGAAACAGGCAAAGTACCTTTGCAGGCCCACTTGGGGTCGAAATAGCAACTAGACTGCCTAGAGGCTGCCGGAGATTAGTTTACTTATTGCTCCTGCAAATGTTAGAAGCTGGCTCTTGAGAGAAGCTGTCATCAACATCCCTGTCCCCGTGTGTGTCAGGAAGTTTCAGCCTTCTTTAAGAGAGGCATTCTGTCCTCTTCATGGACTGTCCATTTTGGAAAGAATCTTGGGAGATCAACTGGTCCAAGCTCCTGCCTTTAGTCATTGTTTGTCTCTAAATCCAGAGACCATGTTTGTGGTTTACTGACCAGTAAGCTCCCTATGAGGAAAATGGAACAAAATATTGGACAGAAGTATATAAGTCTCCATGCATGGTTTCAAATCCGTGGACCCGAAGATCCCATGGGAGCACCATATTTGCATGAATCAGTGCTTATAGGTTGACCAAATAGCTTGACTCACACAAACACATATTCTAATACTTCTAATGGTTTTATTCATGAATTCTACAAGTACACATAAAGTACTGCTTTGTGACAAAAACTGTGGTAGGTGCTGAGCACATAATAGACAGGGAACAAGTCAAACTGACTCTGCCCTCATGGAGCTTCCAGTCCAGTGGTAAAAACGGGCAGAGAGAGATACAGAAACACAGAGTGAAAGTAGTAACTCAGATTTGGAATATTACATAAAGTTATGATTAATAAAACTCAAATTCCTTTAAAGGTAGTAGTCTCTGTCTGCTATTAAGTATTTTCTCTACCAATGCATTCCTAAAAGTCTTTTTATCTATAGGTCTATACATTTTTTTTTAGATTAAAATGTGCTCTCCTGACTAAAAAGTTTGGATACCACCGACCTAAATCATCTGTTAGGATTGCCTTTTCTATCCCAGGTGAATAAATTAAATAGCAATGTAGTTTTCCCTTAATCCTTGGAAGTTTCACTGAAAAATCAATTCATGAAAGGCAGATTAATAAGAGAAAATGCATAAATACTTGTTCACATTCATGGGAGAATCATAGGGTGATTTCCCAATATCCCAATGGGACACAGATGCTTGTATACCTACTTCTTGAGGGAAAGGGAGAGGGGGCATTGTGGATGGTTTTAGGGGGATTAGTAAATGATTTTTGGGGCAATTCAGTGGCTGTGAAGAATACACAATGGCCTGGGAGAAAGTCTGTTGGGCCCACAGAGCAGCTAATCATTTGTGATAAAAGTCTGCCCACGTTTGTTGACAGACTTCAGTCTTTCTTCCTACAATTTGAGTTCAGTTAATCAAAATGCAGAGAAGGAAACAGAAGTCATAGTTTTCTTCTTTGGTAGGTATAGATCTTAGGCAGATAAGAGAATTTCAGAGAACGACTTCATCCTTCTCCATGGTAGAAGTAAAGGATTAAGAGACAGAAGAGGGTAGAGAGGGAAAAACAATTGCTTTCTTGGTGGGTCTGTCTGGTCTTTACGTAGATAGGGGAAAAGTCTCTTTTAGTATCTGTTGATCTCAAAGGACCATTAATTTAAAATATCCGTTATACCAGGGAGCCATATTTTGGGTGAAGTTCCCTGTGCTCCTTTGGCAAGAAGTAATAGTTCACCAATATTCCAGTAACCCTCAGGTGAGCAATTTTTTTGTAGTTCCATACTGGCTTTGCATCATTGAAAATTAATCTCAGAGTTCTCTGTACCCCATACCCCAAGAATGCTACCTCTCTGGGGAACCCTGCAGAAACCCAGAAAGAGCATGATCATTTGGTTATAAATTCCACCACCCTAGGGGGCAGCCTCCTCTCTGCCCTTGACATGGGTGAGGTTGGAGGGAAAGACTTGTGGTTGATTTTGGTATGCTATGGAATCCCAGGCCTGGAGCCACAGGACGTAGCTTGTTGCTCTCTAGACATGCTAGATAATCTTCTGAAACAAAGAAATCAAGCAAAGATTAGACGGGAGGATTTTCCTGTCAAGAAGTGTGAATGCAAAAATAACCCTGAAAACATAGCTGTATTTGAATAGGGGCTGGGCAAGGTAACGGACAGAAAGATTTGTTAAATACAAGGTCCTACCTAACTCAAAATGATCCACCACGTCTCAGCTCCCAATGGGGTCTGTATAGGCAGATTCAAGGGTAGAAATATTGTAGGGACATTTTTAGTATCAATTCTACATTAGATAACGTGATAGACATCAAGCCTACAAATACCAATAAGATAAAGTCCTTTTTAACTATCTTCTTAAAAAAAAAAAAAGTCATTGGCAATACTCATTAGAAAGATAATTAAATAGTATTTGAAGCTTTGTGACAATGGGCAGAACAGCAACATGGAAAGCAGGGCAAGGCACTAGGTTTGGAGTCAAGAGATGAGTTGTATCCCAGTTCTATGTTGAATTTACTTCCCACCTTGGGCCAATGACTTCCCTATCTTCAATCCGTTTCCTGACCGGTAAAATGACAAAAGTCACTTCCACCTTCTAGTTTTATGATTTCAGGTCCAATACCAGAAGAAATTTCTTTTAAGGGTCCCCTTAATCTGGTCACAGTCATCGTTCCGAGCAGGGCCGGAATTTCACCTGTTTGCATTAGGCCTGGGCTGTGAGATGAGCTATTTCCTGATGGACCCTAACGGTCTCCATCTTCCAGTCCTCTCCAAGTGACCCCATGAGAAGACTTATTAAAGGAAGGAATTAAAAACAGTAAGGCCGATGAAAAGAGTATCCTTTAGGAAGCAGATCTGTTTACTTAGTGTCAGGAAACTTAAATGCATGCATTGTATATCTCCCTCCCCCCTCTCCCCACCCCCACTGCCACCATAACCATGAAAAAAGAAGGAGCATAGCAAATTTCTGGCACAGTTAGACCTCACTCATTTTCAGCTCTGGTCTTTCACTGAGGTAATATCTTTACCTGTTGCCAACTAGACCTGTTGGTATGTGTAACTGCTGCTGCATTCTGACTCATCACACCCTGCCCGTGGCGGCAAACCCAGGCACCATTGTTTCCTGGTGATCTCTGGCCTACTTTTTCCAAAATGCTGTGAGGCAGCCATGGAGGTTTACACAACGGACTGACTTTCTCTCAGGTGGCCAAGGCCCTTTGGGGCAGCTACCTCCTGATCCCCTTTAACTCCAGGGGGAACTCCAGAGGTTGGGCCCCTCCTAAGTTACAACAGAGAAGTAAGTTCCTATAAAACTTTCCAGGCTCTCCAAATTCCATAAGGGAGTTTTAAAGACTGAGAACTGAGAGCCCAAGGTCTGCCTAAAATGCTACATGTGCTAAGCCCTCTAAAATCAGTGTGTTGAGGAAAAGGAGCACAGTGGGAAGAGCTTTTGTATTTTCAAGTCAGATAAACCCCAGTAAGACTAGCCGCAGTGCAACATAGAGCTGCTTAGGGTTCCACATACCTCGCCGTATTTTCATTCCATGCCTTACCATTGAAAATTTAATTGTCCTTTTTTTTTTTTTTTTTGACTTTTAAAAAAAGTATACATTTTTTAAATTTTTTAAACATTTTTGTTTATTTATTTTTATTATACTTTAAGTTCTGGGGTACATATGCAGAACGTGGTTTGTTACACAGGTATACATGTGCCATGGTGGTTTGCTGCATCCGTCCCCCTATCATCTACATTAGGTATTTCTCCTAATGTTAGCTCTCCCCAATCCCCCCACCCACTGCTATCCCTCCCGTAGCCCCCTACCCCCTGACAGACCCCGGTGTCTGATATTCCCCTCCCTGTGTCCATGTGTTCTCATTGTTCGACACCCACTTATGAGTGAGAACATGCAGTGTTTGGTTGTCTGTTCTTGTGTCAGTTTGCTGAGAATGATGGTTTCCAGCTAATGAGTATTGCCAATTACCGTTTTTTAACTAAAAGAAGACAGTTAAAGGACTAGATAACTTCTTGGTATTTGTAGGCTGGGTGCCTATCACATTCCATTCCAGAAATATGTGTGTAATGTTTCTGGAATGTCCTCTCCCACTCCGAAGCCTCTCTTCACTGAGCTAATTGCTACTTATCCTTAACACTCAGCTCAAACATCGGCTCCTCCAGGAAGTCTCCACTGACCTCTCCCTTTGCATTAGATGCCTCTCTTGATGCGTCCTCCAAGGCCTTCTGTGTAGCTCTACTTGTGCACTTTACCACGTTGTTATATAACTACTCATCTTTCTCACCTAGATTGTAAACTTTCTGTAGAACCAACTCATGTTATTCATCTTTTTCCCTCTCCATAGCTTACTACATTGCCTTGTATGTTTTTCATATGAATAAACAATCGGATTCATCCACTTATTAGCTGTGTGATCTGGGCAATTTAATTCACCTCTCTGAGCCTCAGTTTTCTCATCTATTAACTGGAAATAACAATCCATGTTTTTTAGAGATATCGTTCATATGAGGAGGTGACATATGTAAAGGCCTTCCACAATGCTCACACCTAGGCACAGGGAGTTAATTTACCTAGGGCTGTGGATTTGCACAGGAAATGAAGAAAAAAAACACAAAAGGAGCAAGCTTAGTTCGGAGCAATGAAGACTCTTGCAGTCAGTGTACAGACTGTTTTTTCCATGGATTCACTGTCCCAACCAGCACTCCCTTGCCGCAAGGAAACCTGGAAGTCTGTTTTTCTTTCTTTTTTTTTTCCCTTCCTTCCTTCCTTTTTTCCTTTCTTCCTCTCTCTCCTTTCTTCCTGCCTTCCTTTCTTCCTTTCTCTTTTTCTCTCTTTCTTTTCATAAATGAGAAACACATGAGCGGATCATCTCTATAAATTTTCCTGGGAATCCAACATCTCTAGCCAGAATGTTAATAACATAGCTACTCTGATGATTTCTTCATTGACCCCACAAACCTAGAACTTCTCTTTTGTAAGCAGGCCCCTTCAAGTGAGGTCAGCTTATCCAGGGAATTTCTGGTAATTTGTGCAGACACCCTGGGGAGGAAAAAAGGAAGCAGCAGTGATCTGAGCCTCCTGGAAACTCAACAAGTGGCCTGACACTTGGAGGGTTTGTTCAATGTGTCCAGATTCTGGAGATATGGAAGTTTCCAAATTCTGGAGATATGGAAGGAAAGGCACATTATCAGAAGGCCAGGTAATAAGCACGTTGACAAGTTCTGCTGCTGGCTTTGACCCACTGTATCACAACACAGTACCATCCACACCCATCCCCTATCCCAGAACCACACATGCACACTCCCCACCACCACCTTACCACACACACACTGCTCATTTCCCTCTGGAGATATCCAGGGCTCTCCATGGTCAAATGACCCTAAACCCTCCGGTGAATCCAGCTGAATCAGAGCCCATGAGTCATCCAGAGCACATCTAACGCAGGGTTCATTCATTCAGCAATCACTAAGAAAACTAGTTCCTGCCAGGTGCCATGCTAGGCACGGCAGGCTGATACTTCTAGAACATGTTTGACAGCCTTTCTCCCCAAGTCACACCATGAAGGAGAAACCATTTTAGTTAAGTATGGTGAGTCAAGAGGCTGGCATGGAGGTATTACCAAGGAAGGGATCTGTGTTGAGCCTATGTACAGATCCTTAGCATTTAATTTATTCTGCAAAGGCACACTAGGTGGTATTAAACCACTTCCAGGAACCCACCAAACAGTCAAGCAAAGCAGAGCGTGAGTGCGATAGCAAGTGGTGGCGTGGGGTGGAGAGGCAGGGAGCGGGAAGAGCAAAGAAAAGGAGAACTTCCCTCAGAAGACCAGCTGCTTTTAAACTCAACCTTGGCCAAAGAACCAAGAAGCACTTTAACAACTTCCCTATGCTCATCTCCAAAGTATCCTAGAATCTGAGAGGTGGAGGAAACGAAGCTCCTTATAGGGAAGTGAACAGAGATTGATGGTGGGGCCTAGTTTGGATTTGACAACATGGGCTACTGTGAGGGTTTTAAAATATAAATATTCAGGCCGGGCAAGGTGGCTCATACCTGTAATCCCAGCATTTTGGGATGCCAAGGCGGGTGGATCATGAGTTCAAGATCAGCCTGGCCAATATAGTGAAACTCTGTTTCTACTAAAAAATACAAAAAAAATTTATCCAGGCGTGGTGGCACATGCCTGTAGTCCTAGCTACTTGGGAGGCTGAGGCAGAAGAATCGCTTGAACCAGGGAGGCAGAGGTTGCAGTAAGCCGAGGTGGTGCCATTGCACTCCAGCCTGGGCGACAGAGCAAGACTGTCTCAAAAAAAAAAAAACCACACACACATATGTGTGCCTGTGTGTATATATGTATGTATATATGCATACATATATATATACGTATATATGTGCAGAACACCAAGAAATTTTAGGGCAGTGAACTACTTTTGATACTATAATGTATCATATGTAGTTATGTATCATAACTACAAATCAAAAGTAGTTATGTATCATAACTACTTTTATGATATTATAATGCAGATATTTTTGTCCAAACCCATAGAACGTACAATACCAAGAATTAAGCCCAATGTAAACTCTGAACTTTGAGTGATAAGGATGTGTCACTGCAGGTTCATCAGGTGTAACAAATGTGCCCCTCTGTGGGGGATGTTGATAATGGGGAGGCCATGCACATGTGAAGGCAGACAGTAGAGGGGAAATCTCTAAACTTTCCATTCAAATTAGCTGTGAATCTAAAACTTTTCTAAAATATAAAATATATTAAAATAAAAAATTTTAAATTAAAAAAACAAATGTCTGCAAATTATTTGACAATCCTCTTAGAGAGAGGAAAAGCCAGCCAGGCATGGTGGCTCACGCCTGTAATCCCAGTACTTTGGGAGGCCAAGGTGGGGGGATCTTGAGGTCAGGGGTTTGAGACCAGCCTGGCCAACATGGTGAAACCCCATCTCTGTTAAAAATACAAAAAATTAGCCACATGTGGTAGTGCGCACCTGTAATCCCATCTACTCAGGAGGCTGAGGCAAGGCAATCACTTGAACCTGGGAGGTGGAGGTTGAAGTGAGCCGACATCATGCCATTGCACTCCAGCCTGGGCAACAGAGCAAGACTTGGTCTCAAAAAAAAAAAAAAAAAAAAAAAAAAAAAAAAAGATAACACCTCTGTCTTGTTGCCCAGGATGGAGTGCAGTGCACAGTAATAGGTCACTGCAGCTTCCACCTCCTGGGCTCAAGCGATCCTCCCACTTTAGCCTCCTGAGTAGCTGGGACGACAGGATGTGCCAACACACCAGGCTTAAGCTTTTTCTAAAGCAAAAATAAATAAATAAAGGACATCACGAGCAATATAGCATAACATTTTTGACATGATTTTGGGAGGGTCTCCAAAAATAAGAATGCTGAAGCCTACAGAGGTCTTTAAAAAGTCCTGATACAGTTTGTCTGCTTCCCCACCCAAGTCTCATCATGAATTGGAGCTCTCATAATTCCCACACGTTGTGGGAGGGACCGGGTGGAAGATAACTGAATTATCGGTGCGATCTCCCCACTGCTGTTGTTCTCGTGGTAGTGAATAAGTCTCATGAGATCTGATGGTTTTATAAGGGGAAACCTCTTTCAGTTGGTTCTTTCATTCTCTCTTGCCACTGCCACGTAAGACGTGCCTTTCACCTTCTCTCATGACAGTGAGGCCTCCCCAGCCACATGGAACTGTGAGTCCATTAAACTCTCTTTTTTTTTTTTGAGACAGAGTCTTGCTCTGCCATCAAGCTGGAGTGCAGCGGTGTGATCTTGGCCCATTGCAACCTCTGCCTCCTGTGTCCAAGGATTCTCTTGCCTCAGCCTCCCGAGTAGCTGGGATTATGGGCATGTGCCATCACATCCAGCTGATTTTTGTATTTTTAGTTGAGACAAGGTTTCACCATGTTGGCCAGGCTGATCTCGATCTCCTGACCTTGAGATCTGCCCACCTCAGCCTCTCGAACTGCTGGGATTACAGGCATGAGCCACCACGCCCGGCATTTTGTTGTTGTTGTTGTTGAGACAGAGTCTACCTCTGTCACCAGGCTGGAATGTAGTGGTGCAATCTCGGCTCACTCCGACACCCAGGTTCAAGCGATTCTCCTGCCTCAGCCTCTCAAGTAGCTGGGAATACAGGCACACACTGCCACATCCAGCTAATTTTTGTATTTTTTTAGTAGAGATGGGGTTTCACCGTGTTGGCTGGGATGGTCTCAATCTCCTAGCCTCGTGATCCACAAACCTCGGCCTCTCAAAGTGTTGGAATTGAAGGTGTGAGCCACCATGCCCGGCCAAACCTCTTTTTCCTTATAAATTACCCAGTCTTGGATATGCCTCTATCAGCAGTGTGAAAATGAACTAATACAAGTCCAGCCCGTCATCTGATCTATTCTGATGGATCGGGGCTTTCCTGAGGGATTGGGGGATTCCTGATGCCTTCACCAAGAGGTAAGTTCCCACCTGGGCTTCCCAGCAAGCTGCAAAGCCTTTCAGATATTTGCTGACCCAAGCATCAGGTGCCATCTTCAAATGTGGGACCAGCCACCACTTCTCTCCCCAGCCCCTGCTGTGGGGCACTCCACCAGCTCATAAAACCTTGGCCATGGAGCCCTGGGTTAATATTTACTCAGTACAAACCATTCTAGAGTCAGAGGCAGAAGGCCAAATTAAAGTTAAAACATTAAAAAGCAAATTTCACCCCCTGCATTCGTTTTATGATTTTCTAAGACTAGACTGGTTCCCAGGTGTATTTTGCCCACAGGTGGTGTTACCTGGAGCAGAGTAGAGAATTCTGGGTTTGAAACAGGCTATTTAGATCTACTTCCAGCTCTATCAGTTGCTGACACTGAAGAAATCTCTGTTAATTCCCTTCTAGACTTGTTCCCACCATGGTAAAATGGGATTGATGATCCTTACCAGGAAATTGTAATGAAATGAGTTCCGCTAAGATTTTTGGAACCTGAGAAATACCACACAATGTAAGATGCTTATACATCATTTGGCAAAGAATTATTATTTTTTTTTTTACTTTAGTACAACAATAAAGGACTCTGGCCAGGCACAGTGGCTCATGCCTATAATTCCAACACTTAGGAAGGCTGAGATGGGCAGATCACGAGGTCAGGAGTTCAAGACCAGCCTGGCCAACGTGGTGAAACCCCATCTCTACTAAAAATACAAAAATTAGCCAGGCACGGTGATACATACCTGTAATCCCAGCTACTCAGGAGGCTGAGGCAGGAGAATCCCTTGAACCCAGAAGGCAGAGGTTGCAGTGAGCCAAAATCATTCCATTGCACTCCAGCCTGGGCAATAGAGCAAGACTCTGTCTCAAAAATAAATAAATAAATAAATAAATAAAGGACTCCTGATTGAAATAACATTGGCTTCAGTTAACATTATAATAGTAAATACTGAGCCTCCATTGAGATGTGGGGTTCATGCTCCTCCTTGAACCTGAGTGGAACTTTCTGACTGCCTCTAGCAATGAAACCGGGCAAAAATAAGTCTGAGTGACTTCAGTTTCTAGCTGGGTCTGTTTATCGGGACCTGGACATTTGGAACCCTGAGCTTCTACTGAAGGAGTCTGCCTACCGTAAAGCCATGGTGCTGGAGAGAACACGTGGAATCAAAGAAAGGTACACAGGTGGCCCCAGCTACTAATGTGCAGTACCACTAGGTGGTGAGATAATTGTTTTCTTTCTTTATCTGATTCTTTTTTTTGAGATGGAGTCTTGGTCTGTTGCCCAGGCCGGAGTGCAGTGGTGTGATCTCATCTCACTGCAACCTCCGCCTCCCAGGTTCAAGAGATTCTCCTGCCTCAGCCTTCCAAGTAGCTGGGATTACAGGTGGGAGCCACCATGCCCTGCTAATTTTTTGTATTTTTTGTAGAGATAGGGTTTTATCATGTTGGCCAGGCTGGTCTCAAACTCCTGGCCTCAAGTGATCTGCCTACCTCAGCCTCCCAAAGTGCTGGGATTACAGACACGAACCACTGCGCCCAGCCTCTATTTGATTCTTTTCATAGGCTGGCATTTCTAAAATTTCTACAGCAAACACATATTAGTGTTAAAAAACAGTTGTTTTTGAATTCCATTTTGTATTTCCATTTTCTCAAAGCATCACCAGGCTTTGGCTGAGATCTACATGGAATTCCAACAACCTGACTGTTTGCATAGTTCAACAAAATAACTGTTTGCCTCAGAACCCTGACAAGCTGATACTGGCAGGCAGATGCCAGGAGCCGCTGCACACCTCACTTGAGCTCAGGGGATGCAGTGCTCAGATTTACCCACAATTAGAGCCCCCAGCTCCACTGCCCCAGCCATGGAGAGAGCTTTCCTGAGCCCTGGTGTCTGTTTTTACACCAGTGGAGAGTGAAATCTCTCATTTGCTCATTTCTTCCTTCGTTCATTCATCAAATACTGATTGAGCCTTATGTGTCCAGGCACAAGGTGAGGTGCTAGGGGGCACATCTGAGGGCCCATGCAAGGTCACGGTCTTCATGCAGCGAAAAGTACAAATGAAGCCGTGACCTGAGAGTGGCCTAAGTGTATGGGACAGGTGTCCTAAGAGCAGTGGGCAGACAGAGCAGAGGCACCCAGCCCAGATGAGAGATTCAAGACACTTTGCAGATAACAGGATACGCTAGCTCAAGCATGAAGGGGCGAAGCCTTGTGCACAGACAGAAGAAGAAGAGGTTTTAGGCCTAGGGGACAGCACGGAAGAACCCAGAGGCTCTCCGCTCTTCAGCACTGCCTAGGTAACTCTAGGTCAGCTCCCAAGCACTGGATGAAGACATCCAACTCATCGTCCCTCTTTCCTTCCCAGCCATTTGTTCCTCAGACCCCAAAATCAGCCCAGGATGTGTTCAAGGTGCCCTACCTTAGCGGGCCATGTCCTCCTGGCATGAGGACTCAGGGAGACCCTGATGGGGAAGAGGACTCTGCCCACCGGCTCACGCTACACTAAACTCTGAGACACCGCCACATCTGGTCCATTAGACAGAGCACTGAAGTTGGAATCAGACCTTGGGTAACTCTCTGCCCCTCCCTGGAACCTACAGGGTTTCCTTGCCTGTGAAATGGGAAAACAAGGAACCCCAGAGTCACAGGGTATTGTGAAGTCAAATGAGATCATGTACACAAGCACTCGTAGCCACATGGAAATGGAAGATGTGGAGCTGCCCCCGCTCCAGCTTGACTCTGGCTCTGGCTCTGTCTCCTCCAACTGTTTACGGAAACCAGCCGCGATGCTGATGTAGTGTGAGGCTTCTGTTTCCACGTTGGTGAGCACAGAAAACCTGGAACCATGACCCTGACGCAGGTCTTTGGTTGCCGTAGAGTTTCTTGTACTCCTGAACACTGTTCACTAAACCGGCAGGGCAGAGAGAGCTTTTCTTGCTCTGAGACCAATGGCCAAGGTCCAAGATGCTGCTGGTGACACATTTCCCCTGCCAGCCAGCCCCACGACGCTGCCAGCCAGGTGGGGCTTGTGAGACAAGTGCCCTTAATTTGTTCTGACGTCCAGCCAGGGAAAGCACCAAGCCTCCAGGGAGCACGAAGAGCTTGTCATGTCTCCCTATTATCCCACTGGAGCCGAGGGCCGGGGCTCTGCCGTGCGCCTTGAAGCTGCTGCCCTGGGTGGGTCCTCATCACTGGATCGCAGCCTCAGCCCGCAGCTGGCGTGCATCCTTCCACACCACAGCCCATCATCACCAGGAGGCTCTCACAGGAAAGCCCTGCCATGCCCCCCAGGGGTCCCTCCGTGCCTCTCCTCGGGACCCTGGACAGGAAGCTCACACTGGCGCCCTCCTGCTCACCAGTCGCACCCTCTGTCCCACCATTTGTTCTACCCAGAGCCAATTCTGACCATTTGTTCCGTCCAGGCTTCAAATGCAACCCCACACCTCCTCTTTCATAGAACTTGTGCCAATCCTTTCAATCTCTGTTAAAGCGTCAACTCCTCCAGGAAGCCTACCTGGAAACACAGGCCTCTGTTTCTCCCAAGAGCCCAGAGTTATCTCTGTTGATCATGCTGTAATATAATTGCTTGGTACCCACGCGGTGGGACTACCCACCCCCACCTCAGAGCCCTGGGGTGCACTGGGAAGTCTTTGGTAAAATAGAAATGGTGGTTTGTTGGCATAGATAATATGCAACGAGAGGGGATAAATATTAGCAATGAAAGATCCATTCATTTTGTGGGTGCTCAGCTTGGAAGACTGTGCAAAGGTCCTGAGGTCTTGCTGTGTCTCTCCAGGGTGCAAGCGGCTCAGATCAGAGCCCAGCCGGCTTCTAGCACTCTGGTTGAGTGGAGTCCAGCCCCTGAGGGAGGAAGAGGATGGAAAAGGCCGAGGGAGTCTTAGGCACGCCATAACTCTCCCAAAGAGATAGAACCTGTTTGGTGTGTGTGCGTGTGGAAATTGGAACCAGAAAGAATGTGCAGAATTTCCCAGAGAGTGTCCTGGGAAAACCAGTCTTGCCGCGTGAATTTAGAGATTTCTCCAAATTCTGGCTCTGTGATCAAAAAAGTTTGGAAAATGATTGTTTGAACAAAAGTAAACAGGTCTTTTTTCCTGCAGACTTCTCAGAGTCCTCAGGAGAGTACATTGCAAATCTCTGAGAGGGGACTAGAGTGTCAGACTCACCATGCACATCTGGCCACAGTGTCTGCTTTTGAGAAATGCCTCTTAATGTCTCACAGAATCAGTGTTTCCAAAAACACAATTTAGAAAATGCTGTTCTGGGCCTGGCATGGTGGCTCACACCTGTAATCCCTAACTTTGGGAGGCCAAGGTGGGTGGATTGCTTGAGGTCAGGAGTTCGAGACCAACCTGGCCAACATGGTGAAACCCCATCTCTACTAAAAATACAAAAAATTGGCCAGGCATGGTAGTTCGCAGCACCTGTAATCCCAGCTATTTGGGCAGCTGAGGCAGGAGAATAATTTGAACCTAGGAGGCAGAGGTTGCAGTGAGCCGAGATCGTACCACTGCACTCCAGCCTGGGCGACAGAGATAGAGTGAGACTCCATCTCAAAAAAACAAAACAGCCTGGGCTCGGTCGCTCACGCCTGTAATCCCAGCACTTTGGGAGGCCAAGATGGGCAGATCACCTGAGGTCGGGAGTTTGAGACCAGCCTGACCAACATGGAAAAACACCGTCTCTACTAAAAATACAAAATTAGCTGGGCGTTGGTGGCAAGTGCGTGTAATCTGAGCTACTCAGGAGGCTGAGGCAGGAGAATCGCTTGAACCCGGGAGGCAGAGGTTGCCGTGAGCTGAGATCATGCCATCGCACTCCAGCCTGGACAACAAGAGTGAAACTCCGTCTCAAAAAATAAACGAAAAGAAAAACAGAAAATGCTGTTCTAGAAGTAGCTGGGAGTTCCCGAAGGGCCATATCTCCTAATATTCAAATCTGTGGAGGGATTTTATTGATAATACATTTTTTTTGATACATCACACAGTGATGTCTTTTACTGACACAGCTTGTTTCTTGCTGATTCTGTGAACCATGTGAGTGTTTCCCTCGTTAACATGGCTGCTGGGAAGCTCAGAACTGAGTCCTGTTCCATGTCCAGTCATTGCCCAGGCCCTCAGGCGAAATGTTAACTTAGAACTTTTTACCTGTTATCATCTTACTTCTTCTATCCTTATTTTCTCTTGACCATCATTCCCTTATTTAATCATTGTAAACCTGTTTCACTGGTATGTTAAAAATCCTTTTGAAAAAGAGATAAGATGTACATAAATAAATGTAAACAAGTGTAATCATATTAGTAGCAGCAGTAATGATAACGAAATCACTTTCCTTACAAAGAATAGGTGAATTTCCCGTAGATCTGAGCAGAAGCCCTTTTCTGACAAGGTAAAGAGGATCCCAGATGCATCTTTTTCAGGGCTTAATTTTCCTGCTTAACCCTTTCATTCTACTCTTCAAAGTCAGAAGAAATGCCACCCTGTGTCCCCCTCACCCCTTGAAAGACTGAAACAAAACCACCCTCAAGATCAAATAGATTACGTTAATGACAAAGAGAAGAGAGGATGGTCTGTGTCCGCTCTCTGCACTCAGCCACACAAGAGGCTTTTGTGTTCAGGAGAGAGTCAGGGGCCGGGCACCAGATAAGCCGCATCCACTGGGTGTGGCCTGACCCACTGCTGCTTTAGCCCTTGAAGGCCCGCAAGACTGGGTGGAGAGAAGACCCCCAAATCCTGGCCACAGTCCTCGTGGCTCACCTTGGTGGGGCCAGGACTGGCTGAGGACCCTGTCTGCTCAATACCTAGATAGCCACTGTCGGGGCCCTCTGAAGACCCAAAGGAGGGGTTGAGGGTTCACCAGCCCTAGCCTGCAGGAATCTCCTTTCTGTATACAAAGCCAGCTGAATCCTCTTCCCTTCGGATGCCTGGACTGTGAAGTGACCCACACATCATAAGAACTCTTCTGCCTGCCTTTCTTCCTTGCACTGGAGTCATATGTTGTCACCCACAAATGGCTCTCCGCCCTCTCTCTGGACAATCGTCATGTGCTTCCAGGAGTGTAAGGACAGTGGCTGCTGTGTCCTCTTCCATTTATTCCATTTCTCCTTGGAGGCCTGGGTGGTCAGGGGACCAAGCATCAGTCTCTCTCTCTCTCTCTGTGTACACAGCCTTTTTCCTCCAAATGCCTGAAGGCTATTCCTTATAAGACAGACAGGATATAAATAAAACTGTGGACACAAAGCTAGAAAAGTAGTCAGCTAGATCCAGAAAGACATCAGGAACTGCCCAGGTGAGATGGTCCTCCTCTGAGCCTATGGACATACTGCGTAACCATCCTTCCATTCACTTGCGTGTTTTCCCCAGGAGATGTTCTCCTGGAGGACTGGAACCTCCTGGAATTCAACATTGTTCCCTCATGTCTAGGGCCTTCCTCTGAATATGACCTCGATGAAATAGGAAGCAAGAAAAAAGGGCCGGGCGTGATGGCTCATGTCTGTAATCCCAGCACTTTGGGAGGCCTAGGCGGGCGGATCCCCTGAGGTCAGGAGTTGGAGACCAGCCTGGCCAACATAGTGAAACCCCATCTCTACTGAAAACACAAAAAAGTCAGCCAGACATGGTGGCAGGCACTCGTAATCCCAGCTACTCGGGAGGCAAAGGCAGGAGAATCGCTTGAACACATGAACTGTCAAGAGACGGAGCCTGCAGCAAGCCGAGATTGCACCACTCCACTCCAGCCCGGGCGACAGAGTGAGACTCCACCTCAAAAAAAAAAGAAGCAAGGAAAAGGTAGAAAAGATAATTTAAAAGAGGAAAGGGAGTGAAGAATGAGATCATCAGTGTTTGGGGGTAAGAGACATTTTACGCATTATCTCTTTCAATCTTCACAATGACTTTAAGAGTTTAGATGTTAGCGTTGGCCCCATCTCAGATCTGAAGGCCCTGAGCTTCTAGGAAGTGGGGCAGCCTTCCTGGCTCACTGTTAGGGGGTACCTGGTAATGGTTGGGACCAAATTCCAGCCACCTCCACAGCCTGGCTCTTAGGCCTATGGCCACGCTACGCTGCTCACACTCAGGCCCAGCCGAGGAGTTTCAGTTTCATCCCAGAGGCAGCAGACTTTGAAATCTTTCTGAAACCATGTGAGTTGAGTTTGCAAAGTAGTGTTAAAATTAAAAGAGAAGGCTGGGAATAGTGGCTCACACCTGTAATCCCAGCACTTTGGGAGGCTGAGGCAGGCGGATCACTTGAGGTCGGGAGTTTGAGAGCAGCCTGACCAACATGGAGAAACCTCGTCTCTACTAAAAATACAAAATTAGCCGGGTGCGGTGGCGCATGCCTGTAATCGCAGCTACTCAGGAGGCTGAAGCAGGAGAATCACTTGAACCCGGGAGGCAGAGGTTGCGGTGAGCTAGGATCGTGCCACTGCACTCCAGCTTGGGCAACAAGAGTAAAATTCCATCTCAATAATAATAATAATAATTATTATTATTATTATTATTATAGAAGGCAGGTGCAATGGCTCACACCTGTAGTCCCAGCACTTCAGGAGGCTAAGGCAGGTGAATTGCTTGAGGCCAGGAGTTCAAGACCAGCCTGGGCAACATGGCAAAACCCAATCTATACAAAAAATACAAACAAAAAAACAGCCAGACGTGGTGGTGCACAAGTACTCTGGTGGCTGAGGTAGGAGGATCACTTGATCCTGTAAGGTGGAGGCTGCAGTGAGCTGAGATTGCACCACAGCACTCCAGCCTGGGCAGCAGGGCGAGACCTTGTCTTTTTTTTTTTTTTTTTTTTTTTGATGGAGTCTTTTTCTGTCTCCCAGGCTGGAGTGCAGTGGTGCATTATCAGCTCACTGCAACCTCCGCCTCCCAGGTTCAAGTGATTCTCCTGCCTCAGCCTCCTGGGTAGCTAGGATTACAGGTGTGTGCCACCACGCCTGGCTAATTTTTATATTTTTAGTAGAGATGGGGTTTTACCATGTTGGTCAGGCTGGGACCTTGTCTCTAAATAAAAATAAATAGAATAGAAATTTTCTGCCATGAAATTCCCAGTTTTCTGCTGCATTCCAAGCTGGTGTAAAGAACTCTTTCCTGAAAAAGATCATGTGTTGGCCTGTTAATTTAGAAAACTCACAGGTCTAGAAAACAAAGATCTTCCCCATCCTTCTCTGTGGACTACGTTCAGCTAAGCATTCTTCCAGCAAATCTAGATCCCACACTTGAAAAGTCTAACTTCTCCTGGGAAAAAAAGAAAAGGGAGCATAGGCCTATCTGCCAGCTTGATTCACTTCGTTGTAACAAACGAGGCCTTATTTGGCAGCCACAGAGTGGGGTGGGGGGTGAGGGGGTGACATGCATCCACGAACCCCTTCCAAGGCCACCCGGATGCCAACATCCAGACGGGAAGTTGTGAGCAGAAGTAAAGTGTTCATAGATTTTCCACGTGCAGTGAAGAGCTTCTGTGAGGTCTGTGAACGTGTGACAAATCCTGGGCTTCAAACACTGCAGGGAAACTTACCTGTGGCTGTCCGCTCTGTTGGTGTCTGCTCCAGAGGAAGAAGCATCCTTTGTACGGATTCTCTTGTTTCCTGGGTATGGCTTACTTAAGTATTTTTTTTACATTTATTTTATGTTTTATTTTTACTGATTTCTGCTCGTATTGTAGATTCTGAAGGTATATGTGCAGGTTTCTTACCTGGGTATACTGTGTGATGCTGAGGTTTGGGATACAACTGATCCCACTGCCAGGTAGGTACTAAGCATCATCCCCAATGGTTTTTCAGCCCTTGCCCCCTCCACCCCAGCCCCCTCGCCACTCTAGCAGCCCCCAGAGTCCATTGTTCCATCTTTACGTCCATAAGTACCCAACGTTTAACTCCCACTTATAAGTCAGAACATGTGGTATTTGGTTTTCTGTTCAAAAAGAATTTTTTTTATTTTATTTGATTGAACTAATTTGTGTTGTTAAAAATAAAACTTGGGCCAGGTGTGGTGGCTCATGCCTGTAACCCCAACACTTTGGGATGCTGAGGCAGGCAGATCACTTGAGATCAGGAGTTCAAGACCAGCCTGGGCAACATAATGAAACCCTGCCTCTGTTGAAAGTACAAAAATTAGCTAGGCATGGTGGCAGGTACCTATAATCCCACCTACTCAGGGGGCTGAGACAGGAGAATCACTTGAACCCGGGAGTCAGAAGTTGTAGTGAGTTGGGATGGCACCACTGCACTCCAGCCTGGGTGACAGAGCGAGACTCTGTCTCAAAAAAAAAAAAAAAAAAAAAAAGAAAAGAAATTTTTAAAAAGATTTTGGCCAGGCGCAGTGGCTCACACCTGTAAAACCAGCTCTTTGGGATGCTGAGGTGGGCAGATCATGAAGTTAGGAGTTCAAGACCAGCCTGGCCAACATAGTGAAACCCTGTCTCTACTAAAAATACAAAATATTAGCCAGGCGTGGTGGCAGGTGCCTGTAATCTCAGCTGCTCAGGAGGCTGAGGCAGGAGAATCCCTTGAACCCGGAAGGCAGAGGTTGCAGTGAGCAAAAATCGAGCCATTGCACTCTAGCCCGGGTGACAATGCAAGACTCTGTCTCAAAAAAAAAAAAAAAAAAATTATGGGTTGTGTTATATTTTCAATGGACAAGTATCCCAGCCCCATACTTCTAATTGGAAAATGTCAAACATCTGATTGTTCCTGGCTTCAAAATATAATACCTACCATTACATGACGTTCGTATTTACAAAGTATTTTCTACCAGAGACGTTGCCTGCTGCTCTGTAAATCAAGGCTCATTTTGATGAATTATCTTTCCCTTCTCATACTTGTTCAAAAACAGATTTGAGATAGCTAGTAGGTACGTTACCAGAAGACACAGGTGTAGAGCCTGTTATTGAGTTCTGTTACAGATGAAACTGCTAAAAACTTGAGCATTTCAGTTCCGAAATGTAGCACTTACGTATTTATCCTGCAGTGATCTTTAACGAGGCTTGGAAATTCCATCTGTACCTACACCTCTCAGGCCATTGCTGGAGCATACGGACCAAAATAGTGAGCTCATCCAAAGACTAATGTGTGGGAACAAGCTCTGAACGTGGGCAGGGCTGGGTTGTCCCACTGTCTTCTTTTTACCACTTCCCTACTCTGTGCATTTAGATGGATCTTCAGAGTCTCTGGGTCTGATTCCTCATGTGGAGAGACTCATGCCTGCCATGCCCAATTCTCAGTACTACTTTGTAGCTGCAGTGTGATAAGGGGTGTGAAATGTACATGGATTGACACTGGTGTTGGTTTATTATTATTATAGATCCACTGTGAGGAGACCCGGGCACCAACTGCAGCTCTATTTCTTGCTGTGTAACCTTGGACAAGTTACTTCTCTATCAGCTTCAAAGTCCACATCTGTCAAATGAAGAGGACGAGGCTAGATGTTTTATTTCTTTTTTAGTTTTTTAATGTTTTTGAGATGGAGTCTTGCTCTGTCACCCATGCTGGAGTACAGGGGTGCCATCTTGGCTCACTGCAACCTCCACCTTCTGGGTTTAAGTGATTCTCCTGCCTCAGCCTCCTGAGTAGCTGGGACTACAGGCATGCACCACCACACCAGGCTAATTTTTGTATTTTTAGTAAAGACGGGGTTTCACCATGTTGGCCAGGATGGTCTCGAACTCCTGACCTGAAACGATCCACCCACCTCAGCATCCCAAAGTGCTGGGATTACAGGCTTGAGGCACTGTGCTGGCCTACATGATTTATTTCACTGCGACTCCAAGTGTAGCTACCAGTATGTCATGAGATAAGGAACCGGCATTCGAATATTAAACAATGCTCTGCTTCCTTCATTGAGAAAGTCTTGTTATCAAAACAAAACAAAAACCGCTGAGCTAAATAGTATGCTTAGTGAGTTGTAGTTCACTGACTATATCAGCCCTTCCATGACTACATGATATGAGTTCAATGACATTCTTATACTACTTGCAAGATAAACAGGGACCTAGGAAATTGATTAAATTCAGGATTCACCCAGATGGGACCACTGTCTCTTCTAATTACTCAACAGGTCTTTGCAGGGGACCTACTGTAGCTCAGCCCAGTGGTCCCTGCCCAGAAGCCTCCAAACCAAATGGGGAGACAAGACATAAGCAAGGAACATCACAAGAAGGCGAGGCACTAGGCAGTCCTACAAAGAACAGACTTGCAGAGAAGCCCATGGAGTCAAATGTCTGTGAGACAGGGCAAATGGAGAAGGCTTCTTCGAGGAGGTGACATTTCACCTGGGTTGATGAAGTTAACCTGCGTGAAATGAAATTTAGAAAGGTTTAGAAACGTCGGGCGCGGTGGCACCAACTCTCTCCTATTTGTGTTCACGCCTATAATCCCAGCACTTTGGGAGGCCGAGGTGGGCAGATCACGAGGTCAAGAGACCAAGACCATCCCGGTCAACATGGTGAAAACCCGTCTCTACTGAAAAATACAAAAATTAGCTGGGCATGATGGCGCACGCCTATACTCCCAGCTACTCGGGAGGCGAGGCAGGAGAATTGCTTGAACCCAGGAGGTGGAGGTTGAAGTGAGGCGAGATCGTGCCATTGCACTCCATCCTGGTTAACAAAAGCCAAACTCCATCTCAAAAAAAAAGAAAGGTCTAGAAACACAGTGCTTATGCAAGTATTCTTGTGCTCATTTCTTAGCAATCTAGAAATGAGTTCTGATGCTCATGGGTGGGATACTGGCCAATTCTCTCAGGCAAATATTCCAGACTTCTTGCATATAGCTAGATTCCTGTGAACACTTTGATGCATTTGTATTAGAAAGAAAACATCCAGTCGGGCATGGTGGCTCACGCCTGTAAACTCAGCACTTTGGGAGGCCCAGGTGGGTGGATCATGAGGTCAGGAGTTCAAGACCAGCCTGGCCAAGATGGTGAAACCCACCTCCCCTGCACCCCCCACTCCCCCGTCTCTACTAAAAATACAAAAATTAGCTAGGCATGGTGGCAGTAGCCTGTAATCCCAGCTACTCCAGAGGCTAAGAGAGGAGAATCACTTGAACCAGGGCAGTAGAGGTTGCAGTGAGCCAAGATGGAGTGCAGTGAGTCACTGCCCTCTAGACTGGGCAACAGGGTGAGACTCTGCCTCAAAAAAAAAAAAAAAAAGAAAACATCCAAGTCACAAATAGCATCTATGTAGAGAGAACTCTTTCTCCTCTTCCTTCCCCTGCAGAGACCGGTGGCCTGTTGAAGTGGTACCTCTGGCTCAGTCAGCCTCAGTCTTCCGCTGGGACTCAGACCTGCTCTGGAAGTAAAAGACGTTCATGATATGTCACCAACTCTCTCCTGTTTATGCTCAATTTGCGCTGACAACTGAAAAGTGAAGCAGATGCATAATCGGGCCCCTTTGTTCATTTTTTGCACTTCACTGTAAAAAACAAGACATGATTATTGAAAAAATATATATCTGCTGGAAAACTCCTTTCTCCCCTCTAGTTCAGAATCTTGCAATTGGGGATGTTTGTCATATTTTAAATCAGCAGATGACCATTGGCTGCATCTGCCCCTGCGTTTTTTTCTTTTTTTTTTTCTAATTCTGCGTTCTTTCTTTCCTCTCTCTAAATTCCTTTCTGTCTTTCTTTTTATCTGTCTTTCTTTCTTTTGGTAGTTTGTCTTTCTTTTTTTCTTCCCATCTTTATGGTTTTTCCACACAATCCTTTAGCCACGTTATTGTTCAAATTTAACTTTCAATTCTCAAATTACTGTGTGTGTGGTTTTTTCTTGTCTACAAAGGAAATATTCCCATGGGAAAAGATAAGTGTGAAACAAGGGGGGGTAGGGTCCTATCTTTGGGGTGTCCAGACTTATACAAAGAACTTTTTAATGAATTGTTTTTTCTCAAAAAAGGAAGACGTGTAGTCTCTCCCCCAAAGGGGGAGAATTCTTGGCTGAGGAGGATAGATGGAGAGTGTTTCCAAATCCTCCACCACCTTCAAATCCGAAGTCTTTAAAAGCTATCCCAGGATAAAGCAACATTCTCTTGTGAATTTTGTAATAAGAATTCTAGACTTGTTGGGTATGAGGCACATCCAAGCCTGAACTGCCTTGGGTTTCCACTGGCCACCCTAGAATCCCTGGGAAGGGCTCCCTTTATTCCTGGACCGCCTTTGATGACACACAACCTTTGACCCTGATCAATGCATCCTCCTCCCAAGCAGCGCAGACAGGAGCAGCTCTCTCAGCACCCAGAGGAAGCGCGGGCATTCGGCCCTGACCTCTCACCCTGCCCCTAACCTCACTGATAATTGAGTTTTCCATTCGTGCTCACCAGCAGGCTCTCTACATAAAGAAACAAGCCCCCCTTACTCTGTCTACCAAGATGAAACCACGAGAGGGGTCTGTTCAGCCCACACCAGCATCCGGTACCGGAACACACAAGAGGGTCGGATCTGGGTCCCACTGCCCCATTGCATCCTGGACCTCCCAGCACCTCCCACACCCCTAGGACAAACTACTTAACTCCACCAGCATTTGTTCCTCCCAGTGTGGCACTTGGAGAGAGGACTATGTCTCTCTGAAAGATGTTCAAGTTGCAGAGCAATGTAAAACACACACTTCCTTCCAAGTGCCCTTCCATAAAAGCCTGCTTTCCAGAAGCTCCTGGAATTGTAAAAACTGAATCAAAGATTATTTAAAATGAGCTTTCTCTACCTCCCTTCCAGTCTTTGTAAAACCTCTTATTATAGAATAAAGTAAGCTATCAATAAGCGCCTCCAAACATTTCCAGCCTAAGTTCGCCCTACGCGCGGGAAGAACAGATGGTAGAATCACCCCTCAACCTCCTGCAGAAGAGGACAAGGTGCTGGTTTGGGAGACAAGTCCCCAGTCAGTGAGTTGGGGCTCAGGGAACTGCTGTCCACAGGAGGGGAAGATGAAGTCCTGAGATGCCCACCCTGCCCTCGGTGAATGCTTGCGGGCTTCTAACTCAGGAATGGTAATGACCTCATTGGCATCACGCTCTTCCTTCTGCAAGTGACACCATCTCCTCTGGCCTTCACACCCCCACTGAGGTAGCTAGATCTTGTGCCAAGAAACCAGAGGGCAGAGGATGTGTCCAAGGTCACCAAAAGAGGTGGAGCCAAGACTTGGAGCCGAGTTTTCAGACTGTGCAGCCACGAACCTTGGGGAGTGCCCTGCTGCTTCTGGAGGAGCAACCCTGGAAGGCAGAAGAAGACGAAGCTTCAAGGGTAGGACAAAAACACAAGAACACGTGAAAGCAGAGACAGAACTCTTCTTGCCAGAGGGAGAGGAGACTTGAGAAGACAGAACAGTCGCCATGGCAGTAGCATTCCGGGGTTATAGGGGCTTCCTGGGGAGGAAGGGCCTCAGCTGAGCCTTAAGGATGGAGCAACATTGAGAGTGGTAGAAGGGAGATGGAGAGGTGCTTCAGCAGTGGGACGTGCCTGGGAAGAGGCTTGAAGCAGGAATCCCTGATGGGGACAGTGATGAGGCTCCTGGGCCAACAGCGTGTGGGAGAGAGAGGGAGGGCCGCATGTGTAGGGCCTTGAATGTTGGGCCACGAGTTGGGGCTTTCTGTGTAAGCCGTCTCTTAGAATACCTACTGTACGGGTGTAGCATGCAGTCTTTAACAACCAGGACGTTTCCCATTTGGAAACTGAAAAGTAGGAAAACTCAGCCAGAATGGCACCCATATCTGGGCCAGCCAAAGCAGGACCCGTCGGCCTAAAAGCCGCCTCTTCATTCCTCACTGCCTGTCCTCTTGCCCAGATGGTGTGAAGCTCCCTAGGCCCGTGCACAGTCTCCAGCCTCTAGGCTGCTTTATGGCAGATTCAGATGCAGGAGGTCTGGGAGTGACTCAAGAATCTCTGTTTTTACTGAGTGCCCACAGGTGGTTATTAACCACTGACCAGTTTGGAAAGGAGAAATACAACCATGAAGATGACCTGGGGCACTAGGAGATAACAGGGCCTCTCTGCTGCAAAGCCTGAGTCAGCAGGTCCATGGGGAGAAAGAGGAATCTGGGTCTTTAACAAAAGCAGGGCCCGCTTGAGGTTGAGACGAGAAAGGCGAGCCATCCAAGTGCAGGGGCAACTCCTTTCCTCATTTCAAAGTTTGCTTGTTCCATTGCTCATCGTGGACATTTTTGCACTAATTTTTGATATCATTTATCTTGATAACTGAGACTTTTTGGCTTCTCCTTAAAGTTTGCACCTGTGGGAAGTAGAAAAGTTCGTTTTTAAACTTTCCTTTCTTGTTAAAGAATAAGTGTGCTAATAACTCTTTGTTAAGCCCTATCCCATGTAGCTGTTAAACATGCCATGCTTACAGGCACGTGGTACATTCTACGTCCTTGTACTTTAACCAAGATATCTGTGCTGGACGTGCTCACAGGCATGTCCCAACTCTCCATTGCTTTTACCTGTTTAGAAAAGTTTTAAGTTGTTAGCCAGTCGGGTTTTAGTTTAGATTGTGAGGTCTGGCTCCAGCCAACGGAGATCAGACACAGCAGTAAGGACGACCCCAAATGTGTAAGGGATAAATTTGTCTGTTTTCCTTTGTTCATTGTACTCTTGTGGTACAATGGCTAGTGAGGGTACCCTTCCTGCAGTCCAGGAAATAAAAACTGCTTTGCTGAAAGATCCTTTGTCTCAGTGCTAATTTTTCTTTGTGGCACCGAGCATCTGTTTCCAACACACCCAAACTGAGGGTCTTATTCACCTTACCCTTGTCTTGGCCCACAACAAAAGCCCCAGGTGATCCCCAGGATGAGAGCTGAGTCCAGGCCACTCAGCACAGCCTTCCAGCTCTTTCCTTTGCCTGTATTTCCAGCCTCATCCACCTCCTCCCTGAGCACAGGCTCTGCACACCCTCCCCAGCTCAGCGACCAGCTCTCCAAGCAGCCTCTGCACATACTCTTCCCTCTTCTTGCAATGTCCTTGCTGCCTCTGGGGTCCCCACTCTACCTGGGCAGCCCCTCCTTCAATGCCACCAATGGCCCCCTGTATACATACAGGGCTGGGAGCTCTGCCACGCTCTCCCGTTGAAACTACCAGCCTCCTCCAACCACCAAGTGGAGAACAATGTCTTCACTTCTATGCTCACTTTGCCCACACCCCCAAGTCAGGACTGTCTCATCATCCCATTATCGTTCAATGTGCCCGTGAGCCTCTTGAAGAAAAAGGAATGTTTTATTCCAGACCCCCTCACTCCTAGAGCATACCTTGGCACTGAAGAGAAGATGGATGGATGGATGGATGATGGATGGATGGTGGATGGATGGTGGATGGATGGTGGGGTGGGTGGGTGGATAGATGGATGGATGAATGAATAAAAGTCAGGGCACAATGGGATGATCACAGGCCTTGGCCTCAAACTTGGGCTTGAATCCACCTTCACTGCCCACCTTTAAATGCTCCAAACAAGTGACTTAACAACACCAGGCTCCACCTCCTCATCTATAAAATAGAACTAAGGGAGGCTGCCTTTGCAAGGTTGTGAAAATTAAAAGTCGTTTACTATGTGCCTGGGACACTAAATTGAAAAAATAACAGGGATCAGATGGCAGACTGCCTCTCCCCTCGGAACCATGTGTGGTGCTGTGTGCTCTGAGAGGCCATATAGTAAAGCACTATGTGGATTGCTGCTGTGGTCCTTGTAGAGTAGCTAAGATTAGTCTGACGAGTGGTTCATAATGATCAAGGCCTAAATGAGGCTTGCTTTCAAATCCATTGGAGGGATTTCACATTCTAAAGTCAGATGAAGGAAAGAAATGACGTGGGTCTTCGTTGAGATTAAAGCCCACTGATTCAACGTGGATTTGAGGAACATCAGCTGGCACTTCCCACATCTGTGTAGAGTGGTACCCTGCTGGGAGTCACTCCTAAATGCTGTCACAGACAGAGTCTCCTGAAGTCCCTTTCAAGTCTTCAATATCATGAAAAAGATCTTACCCTGGAGTAGACTTATCCTGACCCTTCCTGTATTAGTCAGGATTCTCCAGAGAAACACAACCTATGCGTATCCAGAAAGAAACGGAGAAAAATTTCATTTAAGAAATTACTCATGACTGAAATTTGCAGGAGAGGCCTGCAGACTGGAGGCCCTGGGAAGTGCTGATGTTGCAGTCTTGAGTCCAAAGGCAGCTGGAAATGAACCCACCTTCGGATTCTTCATCTTCATGAGGATTCTTCATCTTCGAGGGAGCTCAGTGTTTTCTCTTAAGGCCTGGAGGACAATATCTTTACTCAGAATATACTGACTTCAATGTTACTCTCATCTAAGACATAATAATACTTTTACAGTGACATCTGGACTGGCATTTGACCAAATAAATGGGCACCATAGCCTAGCCACATTAACATACAAAATTAGCTATCGTGCTCCCCAAGTTTGCAATATGAAAAAGAATCAGCCCACCCAACAGTCAGTTACTACATATGAAGCAATAATGGAAAAGTGCTTTGCCAGGGAAAAGATGCCCCACAGGGAAAAGATGCCCCACAGAACAGGTGCTGCCAGCGTGGGGGCTGTTATAAGTCTTCTGTTTGCGGACAACCAGGATGCAGCAAGTATTCTCCTAGACTGTTTGACAGACAAAAAGGAAGCTGGCAGAGTCCTTTCCAGGAAAACTGATTCATTTACCCAATACTACTGGCTCTACTGAGAACCAGGCTTACCAAATCCCATCCAGGGGACAAATGTTACAACAAGAGGATATGCCAAGGGGGAAAGCCACGGGTGTGCAGCATCCACACAGGAAACTCAGGGGATGCCTGTGGTGAGCAGGGTGTGGGGGAGTCTGGCAGCAAACTCAGCGGCCATCACCAGTGGATGAGTAAGGAAAACTTAGTGATGTACGATGTGAAATGTTTTGCAGCATTTGGAAACAATTAACTAGATGTACACACAGCTTAGATTGTAAAAACACAATGTTGAATGGGGAAAAAGGTAAGAAACAGAACAGCAGATAGCACAATATCATTTATATAACTTTAGAATACATCACACAAGGCAACATGCTTTAGAGAGATGCTTGCAATTTCAAGGATACAAAGCAGATGTGTTGGAATAGTTGCCTATGAGAAGAGGGAGATGGGATGGGAATTTAAAATAAGTGGGTAAATGAGAAGAGGAGCCTGGCATGAACCAATGAGGTAACGTTTCATGAACTGCAGAGTAACTCAACCCTCCTCACTGAGGTTCAGAAAGTGGAAGAAAAATCATTGCTGAGAGCTGCCACCACCAGGTTATCAAGATTTGTTCAAGGTCTATCTTTTCTTTTAGATCAGAGGTTATAGCCTAGGAGCTAAATCCAACCCAGCCCCAGGTTCCGTAAATGAAGTTTTATTGGCACACAGCCACACTTATTCATTTACATATTGCTTGTGGCTGTTTTTACAGGACAATGGCAGAGTTGAGGAGTGGCAACAGAGACTGTATGGCCTGCAAAGCTTGAGGAAGTTAAGAACTGGCCCTTGACGAAAAAGGTTTGCCAACCCCTGCTCCAGACTAAGAGCTCCATGATGGCAAGGACCATAGATGATGAGAAAAGAGACAGCTCCATGCATGGTGACGCGTCATCACTGGCCAAACACAAAGCAAGCACATGGGCTTCCCACAGCTCTAGGGTATGACTCAGTCTGCCAGTGGTGACCACTCAGTTCTTCAGCTGCACCAAGGGCCCTCCAACCCTTGGCCTCTGTGTGTGCTGATCTTCTCTGTAGAATGTTCTCTCTCTGCTTCTTACCCTGATCAACTCTACCATACATCTTCCAAGAGTCTTCTCTGGGGCCCTGCCCCCAGCCTAGGAAGCCATTAGACCCTTTCACAGCACTCAGCACTTTCTGATAATGCATAGCACCCTGGTATTGTGTGCTCAACAGGGCAAACACGCAGATCTGCCTTCCTTTCTAGACCAAAACCTACACAAGGGCGTGGACCAAGTCCTGCTGGATTTTGAGTTCCCAGCTCCTCTAGCACAACACATAGTAGGTGCTCAATAAATTTTTAAAAAATAAATCAATGAATTCAAGAATGAGTAAATGAAAAGGTATGATGGAGGGATTGTAAGCAGGACAGTGTGGCAGGAACAGAGGACATACGGTGGAAGGGGAAAGAGTAAGATTAGGAAAGATTGGGGAAAATGGTGAAAGGCCTGAAACACCAAGAAGTAGATGCATTCTCCCAAAGAGCATGTGCTTAGGCCTGACTTCCCGACACAAAGCCCGTCTACTGCATGAATAATTGGCTTGGAGCTGGAAGGTGTCAGAATCCAGGTCACACCCCCACCCCCACCCCCATGGAGGTGGTTCAGCCCATTTCCATCCTGGTTCATCAGCTGACCAGCTTCAAGCCTCTATCGGTGCTCTGGTGGACGCAGGCATGCTCTATTCCACGCACGGGGAGGGCTCAGAATGGAGCTCCACACCTGGGCCTGCCCTGGCTTTGCCAAGACAGAGCATGTTCAGCTTTTCCCTGGTCCTAAAAGACAGGAGTGCCAGATGGAATCTTTAGGGTCTATTCTCTGCAGTCCTCTGAGCCCACGGCCTTCTGGCTTGTAAGCGCACGATCACCCAAACATCTTTCCCCCTTGCTGTGGGCTGTAAGGGTAGATGGCACTGCAGAGTCCTGAAGACACCCCACAGAACCCTGACTCCACATTGCAACTCCTGACCCTCCCTCCCGTCCCCCCTTCCCGTCCCCAGTCCCTGGGCCCACCTTTCTATGGGAAGGCTTCCTACGGGACTTTCTCACACACCCACCTATTCTGTGTGTATTAGAGGTACATTCCCAAGGCAAGGCAGAAGGTAGTGCATAGCCCACATGTGCCAAGCTTCCAATGCAGGGGAGCCCTGTGTCATCTTAAATCTGAAATGGTAGATCCGGGCCTTAAAGTACCAGCACAGCGTGCCACTTACTATCTAAGACCGGGAATTGCTAGCAGGCAACGTAATAGGGTAGCATGTTGGCTTTTCAGGGCTTCCATCACAAAGACCCACACACAGGATGACTGAAACGGCAGAAATTGTATTTCCTTGCACTTCTACTGGCAAGAAGTCCGAGATCAAGGTATCTGCAGAATCGGTTTCTTTTGAGGCCTCTCTTCTTGGCCCATAGATGGCCGTCTTCTCCCTGTCTTCACCTGGTCTTTCCTCTGTGCGTGTCTGTGTCCTAATCTCTTCTTCTTATAAGGATATCAGTCTATTGGATTAGGGTCCACTCTAATAACCTCACTTTAACTTAATTACCTCTTTTAAAACCCTATCTGTAAATACAGTTACATTCTGAGGCACCAGGGGTTAGGACTGCAACATGTGAGCTGGGGAGAGAGACACAAATCAGCCTGTGACAGCTGGAAAGGGCTTGGCGTGGAGGCCAGATGGAAAGAAGTTCAAATCCTAGTCCTTCACCTCACCGAGCCTCAGTTTCCTCATCAACAAAATGAGATTATTTCTCCCTTGGGGGCACCTCTGAGGATGGAGTGAGATAAGACACATGTCTGCACCCAGCACAGTCGTGGGTGCCAGTAAATGACATTTATTATTAACAGTATACCTGGACTCTGGCCCTCACATATTCCAGCTCCCGGTCATTCTCCGTTAACTCCATCCATACGAATCACAGCTACGTGCCAAGGGGTCATATCATGTGTTACATTTGTTCTTCCCCAATAAACCCAAACAACTCACTTTAGCCTCTCAGCTCACATGGTTTTATCATCTACGTATATTGTTCACGAATATAGTCAGATGACCCCATCCATGGAGGGACTGCCTGGTAGGATAGTTAAGAGTTTATCAAATTCTCTACTCCAGAGCAAGTGTAAAAGGAAAAAGGGGAAAAAATTGAACAAAAGAAAAGGAAGAGTTTATCAAAGAGTCTTGGTTTGATACTGCCTCTGCTACTTACATGCTGTGTGAACCTAGGCAAATGGCTGAAACGCTCAAGTGTCCTCCTCTGTAATGTGAGAATCATAAAAGTAGCTCTCTCGTGGGGCTGCAGTGACATTTAACTGAGCTCAGATATAAGAAGCTCTTACAACAGGGCAAAGCACAAAGTAAGCATTATGTTCTGTTAGCCACGATTACGGTGTTTCCTCGTTCTGGAATGCGCTCCTGCTCTGTCTGTACCGACAAAGCCTGCGGGCCCCTCTGTGAGCAGCATCCCCACTACAGGGGTGTCTGACGAACTCTGGGCCCCTCAGTTCTTATCTGGCCTAAATGCCCAAATGCATCGCACACGAGGCACCAAGCACACCAGGGTTCATTTCAGGAGTGAGTCACACTGTGTGTCTCTGCAGGGTGGGAGCAGGCAGCCACCCCCTGGCGTTCCACAGCCCGAGCACAAGGCTGAGGACAGAGGAGGTTCTTGGGCAGCCAACAGTTATTGACTGATTGATTGACGGATTGATCAAATTACATGACGCCAACTCAGCAACAACCCACCTACCGGGGGGACTGCACCATATTCTAAAATCTGCAAAGATGTTGAGGGTGAAGTGCCATTATTGTGAAATGCACTTTTTTTTTTTCTAAGATGGAGTTTCACTCTTGTCACTCAGGCTGGAGTGCAGTGGCGCGATCTCAGGTCACTGCAACCTCCGTCTCCTGGGTTCAAGTGATTCTCCTGCCTCAGCGTACTGAGTAGTTAGGATTACAGGTGCCTGCCACTATGCGTGGCTAATTTTTGTATTTTTAGTAGAGATGAGGTTTCACCATGTTGGCCATGCTGGTCTCAAACTCCTGACCTCAGGTGATCTGCCTGCCTCAGCCTCCCAAAGTGCTGGGATTACAGGCATAAGCCACTGCACCCAGCTCTGAAATGCACTTTTTAACCTAAATAAAATGTTTTTAAAAATAAATTAGAGCTTGGGACTTTGTGGCGTGTTGCTTTGTCTTTGTTTTGTTTTGCCTTAAGTTCTTGAGTGACTTGACTCTGATGATGGGCAAATCCTACTAACTAACCAGACTCATTTGTAAAGTTTCTGCAAACGGACCACAGCATGTCACTGACCCACCAGGAATGCTGCTGGTGGGATGGGGCATGACTGCCTTCAAAGTCAGTGTTATGTTTTCTATGAAAAAATATTCAACAACATCAATCATCAGAGAAATGAAAATCAAAACCATCTCACACCAGTCAGAATGGCTATTATTAAAAAATCAAAAAATAACAGATGCTGGAGAGGCTGCAGAGAAAAGGGAACGCATTCTTGGTAGGAATGTAAATTAGTGCAGCCACTGTGGAAAGCAGTCTGGAAATTTCTCAAATAACTTCAAACAGAGCTACCATTCAACCCAGCAATCCCACTACTGGTTATATATGCAAAGGAATATAGATCATTCTACCAAAAAGACATGCGTTTGTATGCTCATCACAGCACCATTCACAATAGCAAAGACATGGCATCAGCCAAGGTGCCCAGCAACAAAATGGATTGGATACAGTAAATGCGGTCGATATACACCGTGGAATACTACACAGCCACAAAAAAGAATAAAACCATCCCCTCTATAGCAACATGGATGCAGCTGAAGGTCATTTTCCTAAGAGAATTAACACAGAAACAGAAAACCAAATACCGTATATTCTCACTTATAAGTGGGAGCTAAACGTTGGGTACTCGTGGACATAAAGATGGCAACAGTCAACACTGGGCACTACTAGAGAAGGGAGGCGGGCAAGGGCTGAAAAACCACCTATTGGGCACCATGCTTACTACCTGGGTGATGGGACCATTTGCACTTCCAACCTCAGCATCACACAATATACCCACGTAACAAACCTGCATATGTAACCCCTGGATTTAAAATAAAAGTGACTTTTTTTAAGAAGTCAATATTATGTTTTAAAGATTGGAAATGTGAAAAATCTGGAATCAGGAGAAGAGTCTCAAACTTTGGAGCAGTGTACTTTCCTGCCTGTGTGGTTTTATGTAAGTAAGTTTATTCGTTTAATCCTCACAACAGCTCACGTGGCGGATGAGGAGTCTGAGGCATCAGTCACTGGCCCCAGTTTGGACAACAATCAGCAGCAAAGCCAGCCTCACTCCTGGCAGCCTGGTGACAGGGTAAAGCCCTGGCCATCCCTCGACCCTGCTTCCCACCTGAAGTTGGTGTTGCACTTGTCACGGTGACGGGCAGGTTCTCCCAGGCTCCTCACAGCATGCCACGTGGGTGGCAGACAAGGAGAGGACTCTTCTGCCCATCTGCCCATCTTTACAGGTGAGAAGTCCAAGCCACAGGCTGTCCTGAGCAGCATCCTGGCTTCGCTCCTGTCTCTACCACCATACCCCGAAGGTAGGAGCCCTCGGCAAGAGGCAAATCAATCCATTTGTCCATTTGATTTAGGAAATGCCTACTGTGCTCTGGGGCTGGACACCCAGAAGACCACAGAAGGGACAAGACCAGGCCAGACCTGCAGAAGGTACTAGGCCTGTGGGTGGGGCAGAGATACACATGCCTGTCCTCAGAGGTGAAAGTACAAGTGCAGACTGAATCCCAGGAGGGCAAGGTCATGACCCTCTGGGGTTATCAGAGAGACTTCCTGGAGGATAACGCACCTACCGACTTCCTGAACCGAGTCTGACGGCCCCACGTGCATCCCTCACCCCGTGGCCAACAAAAGCTTCGGGCTTCCTCAGCTATTGAAGGAGGCCATGCACCAGGTGCTCTGGCTCGGGCTTGACCTTGGCTCCCATTCCCAGTTCATCCCAGAGTCTACACAGAGTGTCCACCCAGCAGCTCCATCCCTTTTCCAGCCCTGTGATCTGCCTTGGACCTTTCTGAACTAGGCCCTCTCAATTTGATTTGCCCGTCCTGCCCAGCCCTCCTCGCTGGCCCCAGCAATAGACAGATTTGAAAAGTCAGAACTGAAGATAAGGACATTCAGGACATGCCCCAGAGAGGCCTGGCCTTCCTTCTTCTCCGGGAAGTGGACGACCTACTCGCTCATCTTCAAAATCCTCATCGTCTCATCCTTGAGGCTATTTTCCAAAATGAACCTTGGAGATCACGTTTGTCACGAGTTGATTTCTAGGGTAATTTTTCCCTTGAGAAAATCTTCTTGACTCCCTGACACAGGAGCTGGCTGTGTGTGGTGTAGAAGGAAGAGAGAGATGCATTGATTAGGAGTGGAACAGATATCTTTGACACAGAAAATGAACTCCTGGCCTGTGCAGGAAAATGAGAAAAGACAGGGAAATGGAAACCTTCCTCCCAAATGTCCCAGGACCCCCGAGTATCTGCTAGCAGCAGAGCAGCCATATGGCCTGTGTCTCTACTGAGCTCCAGGAGAGACCCTCAGGGCTGCACTAGGGAGAAGATTCCAGCAAAGCTGCTAATACTAGCATTAGTGTCAGCCCTCCCAGCTTGCTCCTCTTTTGTGGCCGGTAAAGAAACCACCCCGGTCTCTACTACCCCCAACTAAAGCCTCTTCTTCCTCATCATGCCACCAGAGGGGCTTAAAAGCTCCACTGTAAGAGTCAGAACCCCCTTCTGAGTGTCCCAGAGCCCCTCCCCATTGCTTATTCCAGCCTGCTGGCCCTTGGCTCAAACCTTTGCACCCTCTGACCTCTGCCTGTGCTCGCCAGCTTCCAGCACCTGCCCTATACGTGCTCTGTGTCTGTGGCTTTCTTGTACCCATTTATCTGATTGACTGGCCTCTGCCCTTCCTCCAGGACAGAATGGCTTGACTTTGCGAAGCCTCTGCAGGGAAGGAGCCCAGATGAGCCGGATGCATACCTACTACGTGGGCAGTGCGTCCTGCCTCTCCGACAGGCCAGGCCTTCACTCTGCGGGGACCCTGACTTTAGCTGTGACCAGCCAGCCCCAGCCCACACCTTTACGGACATACAGCGGTCAGCATGGACGGCAGCAGCTGCATGGCAGTTGCCTGGGCCCATTACACTCCTCCCTCCGTCCAAGGCTCTCTAGGCTGTGTCTAGGGCCTGACGATCCAATGACAGTCACCTGTCCTGCATGTCGCAGAACAAGCACCTTCTAGAAATGTAAAACAAATCTTTACCTTTCACTTTTTGGACTATTTTCTTGTCTCCAACTACAACAAGGAAAGGAACCAGAGAGAACTACTCAGGTGACATCCTAGTGTATAGATTAGAAACGTGATAATAAGCAGAGAGTGCGTACTACCCCAGATCTCACTGTCGATGACCCTGCACTCCCACAGAACTTGGGTAGACCTCTGTCAAACACCCATCAGAGGTTAATGTCACGTTAATTTTGCACATGATGGTCTCTCCTAGAATTTCAGTTTTTTAAAGGTAGGGAATGTAACTTCATCCATTCTTGTATTCCTTCAGGTATTCACCCACGAATTCATGTTATCAGTCAACAGCATTTACTGATCACCTGCTTTATGCCCAGGCCCTGCCCCAGGCTCCCGAATGCAAAGATAAATAAGATACAGTCCCCGTCCTCAGGGCTCCCAGTCCAGTGATCGGTAAACAGATGTTTATACCTCAGCATGACAAGTTCAATGATAGAAAAATGCAGGGGGCAATGTGAGTTCAAAGGAAGAAGCATTTTCCCCATTTCAGGAGGTCAAAAACACATCACAGAGAAGGAGGGCTCTAAACTGGGCTTTGAAGGATGAGTAGGAGTTCTTTGGGCCAGAAAGGCACTGCAGAAGTGAACATGTACCAACATCATTGATAAAACCTCAGCAATTGTTGTGCTTCCTGGCACATAGAAAATGTTCAGGAATAGTTGCTGAGTTTCACTAAGTGAGACTATCGTGACTGATGGAAACTCAGTCCAAGGACTAGGGAAAGAGGACCCCATCTTAGCTCCTCTGCCTCAAACCCGGAGACACATTGGAATCAATTGGGAAGTTTGAGAAAACACTATTATCCCAGTGTCACTGCCTTCTACTCCCCTCTATGCCCCAGAGATCCTTATATCATTGGCCTGAGAAGCTGCCTGGTCTTTGAGACCATTTTTTTTTTTTGAGATGGAGTTTTGCTCTTGTTGCCCAGGCTGGAGTGCAACGGCCAATCTCGGCTCACCGCTCACCGCAACCTCCGCCTCCCAAGATCAAGTGATTCTCTTGCCTCAGCCTCCCGAGTGGCTGGGATTACAGGCGCCTGTCACCACACCCAGCTAATTTGGTATTTTTAGTACAGATTGGATTTTTCCATGTTGGTCAGGCTGGTCTCGAACCCCTGATCTCAGGTGATCCACCCGCCTCAGCCTCCCAGAGTGCTGAGATTACAGGCGTGAACAACCGCAGCCGGCCTCTTTGAAACTCTTAAAAGCTCCCCAGGTGATTCCAATATGCAGCCTTGTTTGAGAACCGCTGATTTAGACCAGTGCTTCTCAGACTTAATGTGTAAACAGATGCAGGTCATCTTGTTAAAATGCAGATTCTGACGCAGCAAGATGGGCCTGAGATTCTTCATTTCTAACTAGCCCCTGCTAGCACCGCTGCTGCTGGTCCTGGGACCACCGTTTGAGTAGCCAGGCTCTCTCACTGCCCGAAGGCAACTCAGCTGGCCTGAGGACGGCGCCTGCATGCAGGGGTGAGATTCCACCTCCAAAAGGAACGGTATATGCAGGGGCACCAAGGGCTCAGAATGGACGTAGCAGCCACAGCTCCGAAGCCTCTGCTGCCCCTGGTGTGGGTTAACTCCTGGTTGTGGGTGGGGAAGATGCTGGGGGCCAGGGCTGGGCAGTCAAGGCCACAGGGGGTGCCTGGGAGAGGTGGGGACAGCAGCCTGTTTACCCACCTCCATGTTGGAAGAGCTGGCATCGAATGCCAATGTCTGCCAGCTGGCTGTCTCCCCACCCCCGGCCCGCACCCAAGGCCAAGGAATGGCCAGGAAGGTCTGGCGAGCAGCATCCTCCAGAGAGGACAGCGAGGAGGCCGCCTTGGCAGGAGCTGCCTGCTAGATAAACATTGCTCTGTTTTTTCCTTTTTTCTCTTCAAACGAGCCCGTCTCAGCACTGGCCACATCACCCTAAACAAGGCCCCTCAGTGCTGTTGACACAAAGGCAGAGATGGTGTCATTCCAGCCCAGAGATAAAACTCTGGGATCCTCCCCTAATGGTGGGCACTTCCTCTCGGGAAGAACACCAGCGAATCAGGAAATTCCGGGAGCCGGGTCTAAGCTCTGCCCTCGGGCTAGGCTCAGGTTTTTGTTGGTTTGGGTGGATTTCTTTCTCCCTAAAGCTCTGCTTCTTTCATGTGCCCGGTCAGCAGATATGTCAGCCCCAGACAATGGCCTCTTTCTGCAGACAATGGTCAGCATGAGGAATGTCGCAGGAGGGCAGGGCTTGGGGAGGGACAATCCGGCTTTCAGAAGCCAGTGGCCGAGTGGGTGCTGCAGGGAGGGTCCTGTTGTCACCAGAGCAGCCTCCTCAAAGGCACCATTTATAGGACCCGCAGCCCCAGAAAAGTGGATGCTTTGGGCAGCAGTGGAATCAGAGAGCAGCTCCCTCGCCCGCTGCACCAGGCAGACTCGCCCTGCCTGCTTTATCGGCCTCCCGAGGCTCCTGCGACCACAATTCCTACCATGCAGACTTTGTTTAATGAAAAAACAAATAGTTACCCCCAAATTAGACCGAGGCCTGCTGTTCCCTCAGCTGCCCCTCCTGCACTACCCAGCCTGTGCCTCACTGGCCAGCTCTCCAGAAAAGAAAGGGCTTATTCATCCCCAAAGGTGGAAACTCGCCTTCTCCGGGGGAAATTGTGTAACTGTTTTGTAGTGGAACTGACTGCAGGCCTCAAGGTCTTTTGCAAAAAGAAAACCAGATAAGGAGGCGGTGGTGGGAGCCATGCTGACTGTCTTCGATCTGCTCATTGCAGAATTGTTTTCTGACAGACATCATGGGCCCACAAGTCACAACCGCTGGTCCCTGGATTTCAAGGATCCTCACTGAGATTGGAAAATTGACAGCCATGCACGCATGCATTTATTCATTCCTCCAGCACAATGCCTGGCACATAATAGATGCTCAGTAAACATCTGTTGAATGAATGAAACATTTTGTAATATCTGATTCTATCTCTCCATGCTCAGAAAACTTTCAACAGCTCCCTATTGCTTATATTATCAATTTAATCTATCTTAGCACAGCTTACCACTTGTAACTGCTCCTCAAATACCTTTCCGACCCTACAACCTCCACATGCCTCCAATTCTGCCCCCTCCCCACACACATGCACATACGCTGCCTACCGCTTCTTGAACCAAACCACTGTTGTGTGAGCCTCTAGGCCTTTGTCCCAGCTGTCTCTTAACCTCAAGGCCCTTCCAAGCTTCCTGGAGGGATCTGGTGAGTTCCTCTCCCATGAGACTCATGTCAGTGTTTGCTCTTCCTCTTAAAAGCCATCGCCAAAGCGTCAGGTTCCACCGCCTCGCTCTCGTTTGAACCGTATGATGACACTTGCCACCCTGCCTTCTATCTACCTGTTGCAATCACGCTGTGCCCTTCTTGAGAGCAGGAACTGAGTCTGACTTACCTCCATGTGCCCCGTGGGGGCCCAGGCCCAGTCCATCACAGATCCTCAGTCACTACGGAGACCAACTCATCCTGGTTTGCCCAGGACACTCCTTGTCTCAGCACGGAAAGTCTCATATCCTAGGACACCACATAGTCCTAGACAAACCAGCACTGTTGGTCGTCATATCAGTGAGTAGTGAATGAATAAATGCTTAGGTCTCTATTCATTTGTTCATTCGCTTAATACACAAGTAGTAAAAATCTGTGAGCCGGGTCCCATGCTCATCCGATGAGAGAGTGTTTCTAAACAGCTTCATTGCCCAGCATGGCTAAACAACAGCTCTTTGGGGTCGAGTTAGCCTTAAGTCCATGGGGCACCTCTCCTAGATCCCAGTTTATCTCCTCTGCTGTCTCTTTCGGCATCCACACCACGTTGTTTACAATGCATCTGTTGACATCTGCCTCATCTCCCTGGATTTGCTCTGGGCCTCCCTGGGTCTACTGCCCTCAGAACCACCAAGCCCTCTAGTCGCACAGCGGAATTCCTAGCTAAGGCTTTATAAGTCAAAAGGCTCACGCTGGAGCTTGGGTCCCAGAGCAGCCCCCAGCCCCGGGCCCTCAGAACAAGAGTGACTGCAGCCGGGATGCATGTGTCTGCCCAGCCACCCTCAGACCCTGGGGCTGCTTGGACCCATCTGTTTCCCAGTTCTAGGTCAAATCAAGCTGAGAAAGGATCAGGCTTCATCTGACCTGAAATGGCTGGAGCATCTGGCTGCTCCTTCTACCTCCCCCACCCTGGTGAGATGAGCCTAAGTCCTCCACCGCTTCGGTGGGCTCTCAGAGATGCCATCGTTTCCATGGTGATTTCAGGGCTTCTGGGGAGTGTGACCCGATAGAGACCACAAAGACAGACGCATGTGGCTTGAATCCCAGCTCAACCACTTAGCTGAGTGGCCCTAGGTAAGTTACTTAACCTCTCCATGCTGCCTCATTTCAGCAGGGATATTGATAAGGCTCACTTCGCAACATTGTTATAAAGACAGTGGGATATTTAGCAGGTGTCCAGTTCCCTGTCCAGCTGCAGTGGGTGTTCCAACAAGCAAAGTGAATCAACAGCCATTTGCAGTGAATTCATTCAGTCATAGGTCACCATGGTTCTCAAATACCTACCCACTTCATAGGAGTTCCAAAGTAGACAATTACTTAGAAATTAGTGGGGAATAAAAGCAGGTATTTCAAAAAACTAATCGGGAAAAATGAGTACAGCATGTGCAATAATGTTTCCAACGTTGTCTTGATGGCTGTTGCAATTAATTTCGTTTTTCTCCAACCTGACTTTTAAAATCATAGACTATAAGAGAAAGCAACCTGCTACTGACCTGCAGAGTTGCCTATGTCACATCTGCCATATGGTGACTTGACCATCACGACAACACTGAGAAACAGTGACTTGCCATCACGACAACACCGAGAACCAGGCCTGTACCTTTCGGCATCTCGCTCTGCTGACTCGAGAAGGGCTAGGATCACTCGCCAAGTCTTCCTTATTTCAGCTGTGTTCCCCGCTCTGAGGATGGCCCAAGTCGCAGAAGCTGCCTCTAACCAAGGTGAATAAAAGTTGTTCCTTTAAATCGGAAAGTTCCTAAGAATCTTTGGTTAACAAAGGACAAGAAAAACAAATATTAACAGATGGATTTTTTTTTATCCTTGCCCTAAAACTGCACAATAGAAATAAACGGCACAATAGAAATGTTGAAAGTTGCCAAATGTTGATTTGAAAGCCCGGCATGAAGGTAGACACGAGGCACCTTGCTATGTGACCATTTGGAGGTCACACTTTGAAGAAGCTATAGTCGAAAAGCTCTCTCCTTCTGCATATTGAAATGATTTTCTTTCATCAAAAAAGCAACTACCTGGCTCTCCAGGAAGCAGAGCCTGTCAGTCGTGTGCACAATGGACACTCGCCCTTTGAAAATACACATGAATTTAACCAACCTGCTCCATCCACGTTGCCTTCCCTGCCTTGGCCTGTCATTTGGACAATCCCTAGCTCACCTTTCTGTTTCCACCTTTCCATGTAATATGTCCCTATTTACTTCTTGCTTGCTTCTATGAACACTCTTTTTATTACATCAAAATGAGTAGATTTGCACCCAAAGAAGTCAGGACTACTGAACGGCAAAACGATGATATTTTTGGAAAGCCCCTCTAAGTTTTGCTTTGATTCTCTGCAGTAGCCCTGAATTAATTACTTAGCGAAATCTTTCGATCACAACTTTGCATGTGTGTTTCTGGACTTGCATACGTTTAAGAATGTGCCGTGCACACCCAGGCAAATAAAAAGGATGAATATCCTAATGGTCAAGTCACCGTATGGCAGATGTGACATAGGCAACTCTGCACATCAGTAGCAGGTTGCTTTCTCTTATAGTCTATGATTTTAAAAGTCAGGTTGGAGAAAAACGAAATTAATTGCAACAGCTGTCAAGACAATGTTGGAAACATTATTGCACATGCTGTACTCATTTTTCCCAATTAGTCTTTTGAAATATGTGCTTTTATTCCCCACTAATTTCTGAGTAATTGTCTACTTTGGAACTCCTACAAAGTGGGTAGGTATTTGAGAACCATGATGACCTATGACCTTTGACCCAAGGTGATCTTTACTTGAGGGGGACCCATGAAAGATTGATTTGAGCAGAGCTGAGTTAGACAAACAAGCCATTCACATAACGGCAAATCAGGTGAAAATGTGAGCAACCTTTGTGGCCTGGAATTTCCTGTCTCCATACTCAGGAATTAGGACGATACTCCTAGCTTCAGCAAGTATTGATGAAAAAGTTTCTATATCTTCTTCAAATAGCCCTGTAGAATGATCCAATTGGGCATCTAGATCCTGTCAATGGCTAAGCTGGTTTCTTGCCAAATACTTTTGAAAAGGAACACAAAAGTATGCCTTTCACATAATTTAGAGCAAAAACTCTTAATATGTCAATCTCAAGCATTCCTGTTTTTAAAAAAATCTTTTCTCCAAAGGGCCCAAGTTTTGGGGAGCCTCTATTAAACTACACTAACTTGTTTTCCAAATTCTCTGTCATCAAAACACAGGAAATTGCATGAAAGCTTCTGATGGAGTTTAGGTCACAGGAGCTGCCACATGGTGAGGACATGATCACAACCAGAGAGAAACTAGTCAGTGCTGTGTACTCCAGTGAAGCTGAGTAAAGGCATCATTCTTTTTTTTTTTTTTTTTTTTTGAGACGGAGTCTCTCTCTGTTGCCCAGGCTGGAGTGCAGTGGTGCAATCTTGGCTAACTGCAACCTTTGCCTCCCAGGTTCAAGCAGTTCTCCTGCCTTGGCATCCCAAGTAGCTGGGACTACAGGCACACACTGCCACGCCTGGCTAATATTTTGTGTTTTAGTAGAGATGAGGTTTCAACATGCTGCTTAGGCTGGTCTCAAACTCCTGAGCTCAAGCAATCTGCCCGCCTCAGCCTCCCAAAGGTGCTAGGATTACAGGTGTGAGCCACTGCGCCAGGCCTAAGGCATGATTTTAGCTACCCTGGGGCAAAATGTTTACCTGTCGATAATCATTCCAGAAGCCTTGGCATGGAGGAGCCCATGCTGGGAACCCCTGACCCTGAAGCTTCATTCCCTCCATTTCTAAGCCCATTGTCATGACAATATGGAGGCAGAGGAGGAGAGTTTAAGAGCCACATGCAGGCTTTGTCTGTTTTTTTCTAAAGTGTTATTTATTGTTAAAAGAAAAATTTGACATTAATGAAAATCTTAACATAGAGAAACATCAATAGTAATCCTGTGACCAATGTCTTAATTTTCTTCAACAATGTCTCCGGTCCTTTTTTTTTTTTTTTTTTTGAGGTGGAGTCTCGTTCTGTCACCAGGCTGCAGTACAGTGGCACAATCTCGGCTCACTGCAACCTCCACCTCCTGGGTTCAAGCGATTCTTCTGCCTCAGCTTCCCGGGTAGCTGGGACTACAGGCACGCACCACCACGCCCAGCTAATTTTTCTATTTTTAGTAGAGACGGGATTTCACCATGTTGGCCAGGATGCTCTTGATCTCTTGACCTTGTGATCCACCCACCTCGGCCTCCCAAAGTGCTAGGATTACAGGCCTGAGCCGCCGCGCCCGGCCAACAGTGTCTTCAGTCTTTATCCACATGTACACCCTCACTATTGGTGGATTCCATATTTGCGAATTCACCTACTCGCTGAAATGTATTTGTAACTCCAAAATCAATAGTTGTGGCACTGTCTTGGTCATTCACAGACATGTACAAAGTGGTAGAAATTTTGAGTAGTTCCACATACGTGTTCCCAGCAAGAGTTTGAACAGGACAAGTTCTGCCTTTTTGTTTCAGCTCTCATACTGTAAATGAGCATCACTTTCACAGACTATTTAATGCCCACGTTTTTTGCATTTTTGTGCTTTCTGTTGGAAATCTGTCTGTTTCAAACGGCTCCTAAGCGTAGTGCTGAAGTGTTGTCTCGTTTCGGATGTGCCTTACAGACAGAATATGTATTAGATGAGCATTGTTTCAACATGACTTCAAGGGCTATTAGCCATGAGTTTCATTTTAAAGAATCAGCAAGATTCTGTCTTTGAACAAAAGCCTGCATAAAATAAAGTTATGAATTGATCAACAAGATATTATAATCAGAGGTTCTCAGGACTCTGTGTTCCTCCTAAAGGCAATGGTTCAGTATTCAGTAATTCAGTGTTCATAGTGATATGGTTTGGCTGTGTCCCCACCCAAATCTCATCTTGAATTGTAGGTTCCACAATCCCCATGTGTTGTAGGAGGTGGAGATAATTGAATCATGGGTGCAGTCTACCCCATCCTGTTCTTGTGATAATGTGTTAGTTCTCATGAGATCTGATGGTGTAACAAGGGGCTTCCTCCTTCACTGGGCACTCGTTTCTTCTCCTTCCTGCTGCCATGTGAAGAAGGACATGTCTGCTTCCCCTTGTGCCATAATTGTACATTTCCTGAGGCCTCCCCAGCCCTGCAAAACTGTGAGTCAATTAAACCTCTTTTCTTTGTAAATTACCCAATCTAGGGTATGTCTTTATTAGCAGCATGAAAAGAGATTAATACAGTAAATTGGTACTGACAGTGGGATGCTGCTGTAAAGATACCCAAAAATGAGGAAGCAACTTTGGAACTGGATAACAGGCTGAAGTAGGCACTGTTTGGAGAGCTCAGAAGAAGACAGGAAAATGTGAGAAAATTTTGAACTTTTAGAGACTGGGAGGGTTCAGAAAACAGGAAGATGTGGGAAAGTTTAGAACTTCTAGAGACTTGAATGGCTTTGACCAAAATGCTGATAGCGATATGAACAATGACGTCCAGGGTGAGGTGGTCTCAGATGGAGATGAAGAACTTGTTGGGAAATGGAGTAAAGGTCACTTTTGCTATGCAAATACACTGGCTGCATTTTGCCCCTCCCCCAGAGATCTGTGGAACTTTGAACTTAAAACAGATGATTTAGAGTATCTGGTGGGAGAAATTGCTGAGCGGCAAAGTGTTCAAAAAGAAACGGAGATAAAAATTTGGAAAATTTGCAGCCTGACACTGTGGCAAAAAATAAAAATCCATTTTCTGAAGAGAAATTCAAGCTGGCTGCATAAATTTGCATAAATAATGAGAAGCCAAGTGTTAATCACTAAGACGATAAGAAAAACCTCTCCAGGGCATGTCAGACATCTTCACTGCAGCCCCTCCCATCACAAGCCTGGAGGCCTAGGAGGAAAAAACGTTTTTCTGGGCTAGGCCCAGGGACTCCTGCTCTATGCAGCCTAGGGACATAGTGCCCTCAGTCCCAGCTGCTTCAGCTCCAGCCATGGTTAAAAGGTGCCAACATACAGCACAGGCCATTGCCTCAGAGGGTGCAAACCCCAAATCTTGGTGACTTACACATGTTTTTGAGCCTACGGGTATACAGAAATCAAGATCTGAGGTTGCATAACTTCCACCTAGATTTCTGATGTATGAAAATGCCTGGATGTTCAGGCAGAAGCTCGTTGCAGGGGCAGAGCCCTCATGTAGAACCTCTGCTAGTAGGGCAGTGCAGAAGGAAAATGTTGGGTCAGAGCCCCCACACAAAGTCCCCACTATGGCACTGCCTAGTGGAGCTGTGAGAACTACAGTCCTCCAGACCCCAGAATGGTAGATCCACCAACAGCTTGCACTGTGTGCCTGGAAGAGCCGCAGGCACTCAACACCACCCCATGAGAGCAGTGAGAGGGGGACTGTACCCTGCAAAGCCACAGGGGCAGAGCTGCCCAAGGCCATGGGAGTCCACCTCTTGAATCAGCATGAATTGGATATGAGACATGGAGTCAAGGGAGATCATTTTGGAGCTTTAAGGTTTAATGACTGCCCTATTGGATTTTGTACTTGCAAGGGGCCTGTAACTCCTTCGTTTGGGCCAATGTCTCCCATTTAAAATGGGTGTATTTACCCAATGCCTGTACTCCCATTGTATCTAAAAAGTGACTAATTTGCTTTTGATTTTACAGGCTAATAGAAAGAAGGGACTTGCCTTGTCCCAGATGAGACTTCGGGCTTGGACTTTTGAGTTAATGCTGGAATGAGTTAAGCATTGGGGAATGGTTGAAAGGGGATAATTGTGTTTTGAATTGTGAAAACATGACATTTGGTAGGGGCCAGGGACAAAATGATATGGTTTGGCTGTTTCCCAACCAAATCTCACCTTGAATTATAGTTCTCATAATCCCTATATGTTGTGGGAGAGACCAGCTGGAGATAACTGAATCATGGAGGCAGTTTCCCCCATCTTGTTCTTGTGATAGTGAGTTAGTTCTCATGAGATCTGATGTTTTTACAAGGGGCTTCCCCCTTCCCTGGGCGCTCATTCTTCTCCTACCTGCTGCCATGTAAAGAAGGACGTGTTTGCTTCCCCTTCTGCCATGACTATAAGTTTCCTGAGGCCTTCCCAACCCTGCAGAACTGTGAGTCAATCAAACCTCTCTCCTTTTAAGTTACCTAGTCTCAGGTATGTCTTTGTTAGTAATGTAAGAACAGACTAATAGACTTATCAAACATAGCTACTATGAATAACAAAGCTTAATTGTACTTAGAATTTCCTTTCCTGCTTATCTCAATTCATAGATAAGAAATTGTCAATACTGCCATACACTAATACTCCTTTGAGTGGACAAGCCATCATCTACTTTACTATTTCCTTATTGTTGGGCCTCCAGTTTATTTCCAACATTTCAATTTTATAGACGAGGCTGCAAAAAGAATCTTCATGGTTATAGTGTGTGAGTCCCACAAAGACACCTATTATGTATGAGTCTGTATCCCCAAAACATATTTCAGTGCTTGACATATAGTTTATCTCAATAAGTGTTTATGAAGTGAGTGAATGACATAAGGTTGGACAGTGATGATCAGAGACAGTCAGTTCAACAGGCAAGACTCTTGGTAGGTGTTCAATAAATGTCTGTTCCTCGATGCCTGAACATCTACTGACCACCTGCTATGTCTCTGTAGCTAGCACTCTGCCTGCATCTTTATTTTCATTATATTGTTTAATCCCCACTATCTTTGGAGGTAAATTTTCCTTTTTTTTTTCTTTTTTGAGACAGAGTCTTGCTTTGTCGCCAGGCACCAGGCTGGAGTGCAGTGGTGCAATCTCAGCTCACTGCAACCTCCGCCTCCCGGGTTCAAGCAATTCTCCTGCCTCAGCCTCCTGAGTAGCTGGGACTACAGGAGCATGCCACCACGCCCAGCTAATTTTTGTATTTTTAGTAGAGACGGGGTTTCACCATGTTGGACAGGACGGTCTCGATCTCTTGACCTCGTGATTTGCCCGCCTCAGCCTCCCAAAGTGCTGGGACTACAGGCGTGAGCCACCTCGCCCAGCTTGGAGGTAAATTTTACTAGCCACATTTTACCAGTAAAGAAATTAAGATCTATATAAGTTGTCTGTGAAAAGTCACACAGCTGACTAGAGCCCCTGCCATGACTCTCACTCAAGTCTTGGTGATTTCAGATACCCTGCTTTTTCTAATGCACCAGCTGGAGCCATCTGTGGTCCTGAGCCTTGCTGGCACAGCTCCTGTGGTCACCAGATCAGAGGGAGCAGGTCTCCTACAAAGGCCACTGGGACACATAATCCCTAGGGCTCTGCTTTCTCTTCCCCTCCCCATAATTCTCCCACCTGAATTCCTCCTTTCTCCTGTAATCACATACGCTTGACATGATGGCTGTTTCCATTCTCTGGTCCTGGGCTTTGCCTCTGCGGAGGTAATTGGCAGGCACTCAGCCTTCAATACCTTGTCCCAGGTTAACTGAAACTCACACCTGACCTGACTGTGATGTGGGAATGGATGCAATGATGCAAAGAGGGCAGAGGCTATTGGATTCCAGAAGCTTTTCAAGGTGGGGGTTTTGATCTCTTCTTTTGATTTGAATGGATCTGAGTTGGCGGTGGGGATGTGAGCAATGTTGGGCCTTTCTTGACGTTTATAAAAAACGAGGTAAAGATGGAAATGAGGTTTATTTCTTCTACCTTTCAGAAACACGGGGATCATCTTTGCTGGTATTCCTTCAGGGAGGGAAGGCTGTCTGGTATTAGGCATAAAGCCACAGCTTTGAGATAATGAACAGACCTCGGACATGCTGGTGGCTCCCAAAACAGGGGCCAGCAGCTTCTTGCAAAGTCAGAGGCACACTGGTTAGCCTGTTGGTAACCCTTCTCATTTGCTATTTTGCAAAGCATTTAAACTGCCCTCATGGTCTCAGTCTCACAATCCTATCAGGGAGGAAGAGAGAAGATGGTGTTTCCTCCTCTGGGAATGTCTTTCCCCTCTTACCTATCGGGGGCACTCTCACTTCTCTTTTGGAACCCAGGACTAATGGTTTTCTTTCTTTGAAGACTTCTTGGTCAGAACACTCCAGAAGTAGTCACAGAACCCCCTTTGCCTACACTGCACTTGATAGGTTCATTGTACCCAATACCATGTCCTAAGCACATGGACTTGTACGTCTGGCTCTATTGTGGGCGGAAGTGGCACTTCATCAAGCTCTGGTCCCAAGTGCCTGTGTACTGTCTGTCACAAAGAAGGTATTCTGAAAGCATTGAATGACCAAGTGGGATATATATATATATTTTATATATAATATATATACACATATGTATATACATATATATGTGTGTGTATATATATATGTGTGTGTATATATATATGTGTGTGTGTGTATATATATATATATATATATATATATGCATATATATATTCGAGCCAGGGTCTTGCTCTGTAGCCCAGGCTGGAATGCAGTGATGCAATCATAGTTCACCATAACCTCAAATTCCTAGGCTCAAGTGATCCTCATGCCACCGCCTCCTGAGTAGCCAGGACTACAGGCACCTGACACCATGCCCAGCTAATTTTTTTAAAAAATATTTGTAGAGATGAGTGTCTCACTATGTTGTCCAAGCTGGTCTCAAACTCCTGGCCCCACGCATTGGGATTATAGGTGTGAGCCACTGTCCCCAGGCCCTTACCCATTTGTTTCAGTATCTGAAAAATTCAGTGTTGTTTTTGAAAGATAGAATCTTTGAAGGAAAAATTAACTGTAAGTTCTCCTTTCATTCAAGAGTCCTCTTGTTAGTATCTCAGAAAAAAATACTTGTTCAATACCTCCCTGGACATCCCCACTGATGGTGAGCTGGGGGGATTTTTCATCAATCCTAACTTTCTGTAGGAACTCTGCCTTCATCATCACTCAGAGCCCCTGAGACTCTGGAAGATGAAACAACAATTATAATAATAATACTCATGGTTTGCCCATAATCGTGTTTATCACAGCAGCTAAGATTTATTGAGAACTTATGTACCAGGCACTTTTGCTGGTGGTCTACTTACTGATCCTCATGCTGGCACTCTGAGGTGATACCATTATTATCTTCATTTTATGGACAAGACGTTTGAGGACCAGAGAGATAAAATAATTCACCCAAGGTAACGCAGCTAGTAAATTGCAGAGCTAGGATTGGACCCAGGCGGTGTGGCTCCCGAACACCCATCCTAACCATCATGTCTGCTACCCTTTGGAAGTGAATGAATGCTGCCTCTTAATGCACCAGGTTCCATCGTAGACCTTTTCCATACACCAGCTCACTTCCCTCTGGGGACAGTCCTGTGACAGAGACAAGCTAACACCCCCATTTTACAGAAGACCAGACTGGGAGAGGAGAAGTCACACACCACATCCACGATACGGTACAGGCTGCGTGTACCGTAACTGGACCAGGACCACACCAAGGACGCTGCCTCCTACGTAAGGATGCTGTGACTCAGAAAATGCTTATTTTCTCTCTATGCCGAAATTCAATTGCTACAAATTCATTTTGCACCTGTCAGTACACACCTAGAATGCCCAAGAGGTCTCCTGCCTTTTTCCCCATTCTGGGCCCCAGTTTCCTCAACTGTAAAATGCAAAGATCCTCTCTTACCCTGGTAGAGCATCCTATTTTTAGCTGAGATCCAGGGAAGAGGAGGAGGGAAGAAGGGGAGCGGGAGGAAGAAGAGAATGGAGGTCACCGTGTTCTAGGGGAGTCATTTAGCAGCACGATCCTGTATTTTAGGAATGGGCCAAATGAGGAGAACCTAGAAAGAGTAGTAAGAGAAAAACCGAGAGAAAGCCACCAGTCTCCTGGTGATGTCCTCAAGATTCTGTTTTCTGTTTCTACCTTAGCAAGTAAAAAAACACTCTGTAGAACATCCCCCTTCTTAAATATTCTAATAGTAAACTGGCCTAGCTTCATTTCCAGGCAGTGGAAGGAGCTGGTGCAGACATGCGTACCTTAAAACCTCTTAAATGGGCCGGGCACAGTATTTCATGCCTGTAATCCCAGCACTTTGAGAGGCCAAGGCAGGTGGATCACCTGAAGTCAGGAGTTCAAGACTAGCCTGGCCAACATGGTGAAACCCCGTCTCTACTAAAAATACAAAAATTAGCTGGGCATGGTGGTGGACGCCTGTAATCCCAGCTACCAGGGAGGCTGACGCAGGAGAATCGCTTGAACCTGGAAGGCGGAGATTGCAGTGAGCCGAGATCACGCCATTGCACTCCAGCCTGGGGCAGCAAGAGCGAAACTCCGTCTCAAAAAAAAAAAAAAAAAAACCCAAAAAAAAAACAAAAAACACCTCTCAAATGAGCGATTCTAACACTCTCCTCCCACCCTCACCCCACCCCATCCTGTGCTCCTGCTCTCCAACGCTCCTTCCGCCAGCTGCCCTAAGATTAATTCTCCAAAAGAGCACCAGGTGGGGACCCAGTGGGCGTGTCTCATTGACAAGCCACTTTGCAAGAATTGAGGCTTGCAAGTTCACCTGGAGAGCACAGGGCCAGCTGCTCTCAGGACAAACTGCTGCACCTGCTGGGTGGGCTCCCCGTGGCCGTAGTCCTGGACAGCAGTGAAGAATCAGCTCTTTGTGAGTTGACTTGTGGTTTGGGCTGCTTCTGCCACAGCTCAAGTCAGCACTATGGGCCATGCAGTACACACTGCTGGGGCACCCTGTGTGCACAGGGCACATGGCATGAGGACCCTCAGCTTAAGGTAAACTAAAGGCAAAATGAAAGGCCGCCCCCTACTTGGTGACCATTGCAGGAACCTGTGCACTCTCTCCCCAAAGGGAGCCATGACGAGGTACGACACTGGGGTCCTCTGCCACTCTCCACTCATGCTAAGGAAGGAGCCAGGCTTACCTGGCTGTGAGGCAGGCTGAGTGGCTCGGCCCTCCAGGGCGCTGCCTGGCCAGCTGGGGTGGTCCATCTACCCATCCACCAAAGGTCAGGGCCGGGCCCACCTACTGCACACAGAACGAGAGATTCATCTCTCCTGCTTCCTACAAATGGGCTAGACAGGGTGAGGCAGAATCCATAGGAAACATCCCAGCTCCATGGTCCCAGCTCTTCCTTGGTCAGGTTGTCTCAAAGTATCAACATGGAAGGTGGGGGATGAGGAAGTTGGGCTCCAGCTATGGAGCTCTGAACGCCGCCCTCATCGGTAGCAAGGCTGAGACTGAACCTCCGTCTGCTGGCTTCTGCGTCTGCTGTTCAGCTGGGCTCAACTCAGAGGGAATCGCAGGGTATAAGCAGAACCACGGCTTCCGTGGTAACATCAGGAAGAACAGCCTGGACCAAATGTGCCCCCGCATCCCAAACTCCAGCACTCTCTGCAGTGGGAGCCCAGGCTTAGGACACATAGCCTCTTCCCACACCATCGGAGAAAGGGACCTGGGACAAAGGCCAGATCATCCATCCTGACAGGAAAGGGTCCCTAGTGCAGTCTGACCACTGCTCCTCTCAGGGCCTCAACTTGCTTGCCTGTAAAACAAGAGTGAGGCAACAGCTAAGACATGGAATCAACCCTCGTGCCCATCAGTGGTGACTTGGACAAAGAAAATGTGGGCCGGGCGCCGTGGCTCACGCCTATAATCCTAGCACTCTGGAAGGCCAAGATGGGTGGATCACCTGAGGTCAGGAGTTCGAGACTAGCCTGGCCAACACGGTGAAACCCTGTCTCTACTAACAATACAAAAAAATTAGCTGGGTGTGGTGGTGCGCACTTGTAATTTCAGCTACTCAGGAGGCTGAGGCAGGAGAATCGCTTGAACCCGGAAGGCAGAAGTTTCAGTGAGCTGAAATCAAGCCATTGCACTCCAGCCTGGGTGACAAGGGCAAAACTCCATCTCAAAAAAAAAAAAAGAAAATGTGGTACATATATACCATGGAATAGTACGCATCTGTAAAAAGGACTAAAATCATGTCCTTTGTAGCAACATGGACACAGCTGGAGGCCATTATCCAAAGAGAGTAAGTGGGAGCTGAATATTGGGTACACACGGACAGAAAAATGGAAACAACAGACTCTGGGGTGACGGAGGGAGGAGGGCAACGGTTGGAAAAAAACTACCAAAGTGACAGATTCATTTGTACTCCAAACTTTAGCATCACACAATATACCTTTGCAAAAAATCTGCACATGTAATGCCTGACTCTAAAATAAAAATTGAAAGTGGTAGGGAGGGGGACAAGTGAGAATACCTGGTTAAATGAAACAATTTGCAAACCATAATGTGAAGAATATTGACCACCGTCAGAGGGAATCGGGTCTGGGAGTTCTGGGTCTGTCCTGGCCTTCCTCAGACCCTCTGTCCTGGGAACCCTGCAAGGCCTGCAAGTGTGTATCATCGTCCTTTCTGGATCCGAGGCCGCGGGCATTGCCAGACCCACGGTGGGTGCTCACTCTGAGCTGGTGAGAGGAGGACTCAGTTCCATTTATGAAACTGGCAGGTCTCAAAGTGGCCTCTCTCCTCTCCAACCTTCCAGCTATGAAGGCAAGGCTTGTTAAGAGCTTCCGAACTCTGCAAGGGCAAAAGCACAGACACTATGTTGCATACGTGAGGCTGGAGACCTTCGTTTCCCATTTAGAAAAGCTGACGTTGAGCACTCCCATTGGGAGGAAAGAGGAGCCAGCCAGAGCTTTCTCCCAACTAAAACTGCTGCCAATCAGAGTCTCTGGGGACTAAGAGAGAGAGAGCATGGGGCTCAGGTGAGCTTCCAGCATTGCTGCTGGGCCAGGCCAGGAAATAGAATGAGGGGGTGGGGGTGGGGGGGCTCCAGCTCTCAGAATCTGCAATTGTCTTTTGCCTTGCTCCCTCACAGATGTGGCAGGCAGAGATAAATGAACAGCAATCAACAATGAAACTTCCACTTTCTAATGAACTTGGTGAAGTGCACCTTCTATTTTTAACTGGCCCAATTTCTCAGTCACATCACATGACTCCTATTGTCTTGCCTGAGAATTATGAACAAGAAAGAGAGAAACTGGGCCATATTTTCTAGTGCTGTAAGGTGATGAACTCTCTAGTCGCATGTATATTTCCTCTTTCACTTGTAATTTGCTAAGTAACCTTAGAGAAAAAAAAATGTGCCTTTTTATAACTTTGGTGCTCTATTTAAAGAAACTAAGAATAATAAAATGACCTTATCAAGGTCACATATAAAGTTCTGAGCTAAATAATTTGCTTTGGAAAATATGTCAATATTCTAGGTTCATTTAACTTCAGGAGTTTCAGAAACTGTTTTGGTTTGGAGGTCGGGTGGGTTCATCCTAATTGTTTCCGGTTCATGTAAAATTTCATCTTATATTGGGCGGTACTCTAGGATAGTAAGAAGGTTCTTTTGAGACAGGGTCTCACTCTGTTACCCAGTCTGGAGTACAATGGCACGATCTCAGCTCACTGAAACCTCCGCCTCCCCGGTTCAAGTGATTCTCCTGCCTCAGCCTCCCGAGTAGCTGGGATTACAGGTGTGTGCCACCATCCCCAGCTAATTTTTGTATTTTTAGTAGAGATGGGGTTTCACCATGTTAGCCAGGCTGGTCTCGAACTCCTGACCTCAGGTGATCCACCCACCTCGGCCTTCCAAAATGCTGAGATTACAGGCGTGAGCCACCATGCCCGGTCCATAGTGGGAAAGTTCTTGAGGTAAGCTGTGAATGAAACATTGCTCTGTTTTTTTCTACCCATGTTGCCTGGCTTGGGCAATTTTCTCAACCTACATATACTTCAAGTTCCCCCTCATTATCTTTCCCTCAGTCTCTGTGTGTGCCATTTTTCAGGGCAATTGTCAATTTCTTAAAGACAGTATATAACTCATAGCTCACTATGCCTGAGATAAGGGGAGGAGATCTTTGTTTCCTACGTGTTATATGTGAAAGCCAAGGTGGTTCCTTAAAATTGATCAGTTTGGACAAATCAGCTTCACCGCCCTCAACTCTGAATTATACAAGTTCAATATATCCTAGAAATATGAAATCTGAATAACCTTGTTAGGAATTTTGATATGTGTTAGGAAGCTAACGCTTTGGCACATTAAACAGTTCCCAACTCCAGATCACCTTCTCACACTTTGTGATGAGGTACCCTGGGGCCCACAGCAGACTCCCAAGAGCCCCGAAATATATATATACAGTTTTGTTTTTTTTTGAGATAGAGTTTCGCTTTTATTGCCCAGGCTGGAGTGCAGTGGCACAATCTCGGCTCACTGCAACCTCTGCCTCCTGGGTTCAAGCGATTCTCCTGCCTCAGCCTCCCAAGTAGCAAGGATTACAGCCACCATGCCCAGCTGATTTTGTATTTTTAATAGTGACAGGCTTTCACTATGTTAGTCAGGCTGGTCTTGAACACCTGACCTCAGGTGATCCACCCACCTCAGCCTCCCAAAGTATTGGGATTGCAGGCGTGAGCCATCGTGCCCAACCCGAAGAGCATTTTAAATGTAGGAGCCATATCCAATATCCGCAGGCCAACTTACAGCTCCGCGCTCCAAGCTGCTCACCGCTTCAGGATTAGGTTCTGCTGCATCCCTTTCAAGGGCATTATAACCTCGCAAAGCTGAGTTTAGGGTGGTTGCAGGGATATCAGGCATGTGCAGTGTGAAAACCAGTGTGCAACAGCGGGTGGAGGTGGTCGCAGCCCATCAGATTGCAAGATCTGAGAAGATGCCTAGTGCCCAACGGCCTCACACATCCTGTGAGTTGTAGTTATTTGCAAAAGAAATAAAAACAGTACTTCTTCTTTCCATTTATGGGTGTTGTTATTTCAAATAACTACTAATTCATTAGGAGATACTTGTTTTTTTGATATAACTACTTAAACAGAACTGTTCGGTATTTCTCTGGCCTAGAAGCACCATGATCCAAAAAGTCTGGGAAACCTCTGGTTTAAGCCTACAACCCTAGGAGGTAGCCTTTCAGCCTCTCACCAATAAAGTGATATTAGAAAGCAAGGTTAAGGATTTTGAATATTATTTCAGGTTGTATTTTCCCAAAAAGGCTTCAGCGGTACTTCTGGTCCCATGTGTGTTTCTAGAACCTTGCCACTCCTCTCATCAAAAGATCGAGTTTAGAGCTATGTACACTCTTTATTGCCCTTGTAATCTGGATTCTGCCTCTGCCATTTCACTGGCACCAAGGACGCTCCGTCAACCATGGCCGCTCGCACCTATACACCCATCACCTTTCCCAAGCCTTGCTCTCTTCGAGACATCTGTGGCCCTTGGCACTGTAGCCGCCCTCTCTGAACCTCTTCCCCTCCGCTCTGGGCCTGCACGCCCTTGTTTCTGTCTTCCTAAACCTGGCTGCTCTTTGCCTATTGCTTTGAGTGGCTTCCCTGCTTAGCTCCTAAACGTAGTGATTTCTGACAGCTCAGTCCAAATTATCCTGCTCATCTCTCTCCCCAGAACTGAGTTTCCAACCCTGACTTGCCTAGAGCTGATAATGAGTGCTTCTCCCAAAGACTTACACTTGAAATTCCTGAACACTTTTCACTCCTCTTTGTCCTTGGCCCTGTCACAATCCAATCACTCACCCTAGTGAATCTTCCTTGAAAGTGTCTCTTGAATTCATCCACTCCTCTTTTTCTCTGTTCCCCTAAAGCCGTCCCCTATTATCTTCAGACCTGACTATTATGAGCCAACATTGAAGGCATTCATATGTGTTCAATAATAATGCTAACCCCTTGCTCATCTCCTGGACTTCAGTTTCTCTCCCTCTAATCACTGCTGCCACCAAAGTGATCTTTCTAAAACACCACTTTGATCATAGCATATGACTACTTAGAATAGTGTGATGGTTAATATTGTCAACTTGATTGGATTGAAGGAAGCCAAGTATCGCTCCTGGGTGTGTCTGTGAGGGTGTTGCCAAAGGAGATTAACATTTGAGTCAGTGGGCTGGGAAGGCAGACCCAACCTTCATGTGGGTGGGCACCATCTAATCAGCTGCCAGTGCCGCTAGGATAAAGCAGGCAGGAGAAGATGGAATAGCAGACTTGCTGAGTCTTCCAGCCTTCATCTTCCTCCCGTGCTGGATGCTTCCTGCCCTTGAACATCAGACTCCAAGTTCTTCAGCTTTTGGACTCTTGGACTGATACCAGTGGT
>CAUYLG010029521.1:0-85455 GCA_963573385.1 Cacajao melanocephalus | reverse complement strand
ACTGGCGTGAGATGGTACCTCAGTGTGGTTTTGATTTGCATTTCTCTAATGACCAGTGATGATGAGCATTTTTTCATATGTTTGTTGGCCTCATATATGTCTTCTTTTGAAAAGTGTCTATTCATATCCTTCTCCCACTTTTAAATGGGTTTGTTTTTTTTCTTATAATTCTGTTTTAGTTTTTTGTAGATTCTGGATATTAGCCCTTTGTGAGATGGGTAGATTGCAAAATTTATTTTTATTTTTTCCATTCTTTTGGATTTTTTCCATTTTTTTGGTTGCCAGTTCTCTCTAATGATTTTTTTTTTTTTTTTTTTTTTTTTTTTTGCTGTACAGAAGCTCTGGAGTTTAATTAGATCCCATTTGTCTTTTTGGCTTTTGTTGCCAATGCTTTTTGTGTTTTAGTCATGAAGTCCTTGCCTATGCCTATGTTCTGAATGATTTTGCTTAGGTTTACTTCTAGGGTTTTTATGGTGTTAGGTCTTATGTTTAAGTCTTTAATCCATCTGGAGTTTGTTTTAGTGTAAGGTGTCAGGAAGGGGTCCAGGTTCTGCTTTCTGGACATGACTAGCCAGTTTTCCCAACACCATTTATTAAACAGGGACTGCTTTCCCCATTGCTTGTTTTTGTCAGGTTTGTCAAACATCAGTTAGTTGTAGAGGTGTGGCATTGCTTCAGAGGCCTCTGTTCTGTTTCATTGGTCTATATCTCTGTTTTGATACCAATACCACATGCTGTCTTGATTACTGTAGCCTTGTAGATAGTTTGAAGATGGGTAGTGTGATATCTTCAGCTTTGTTCTTTTTGCTTAGGGTTGTCTTGGCTATGCCCGCTCTCTTTTGGTTCCATATGAAGTTTAAGGTGATTTTTTTCAGTTCTGTGAAGAGGGTCAGTGGTAGCTTGATGGGGATAGCATTGAATCTACAAATTACTTTGGGCAGTATGGCCATTTTCACGATACTGATTCTTCCTAAAAATGAGGATGGAATGTTTTTTCATCTGTTTGTGTCCTCTCTTATTTCCTTGAGCAGTGGTTTGTAGTTCTTCTTGAAGAGGTCCTTCACATCCTTTGTTAATTGTATTCCTAAGTATTTTATTATCTTTGTAGCACTTGTGAATGGGAGTTCGCTCTTGATTTGACTCTCTGTTTGTTATTTGTGTATAGGAATGCTTGTGATTTCTGCACACTGATTTTGTACCCTGAGACTTTGCTGAAGTTAAGGACATTTTGATCTGAGAGAGTAAGGTCTTCTAAATATACAGTCATGTCATCTTCAAATAGAGACAATTTGAATTCTTCCTTTCCCAATTAAATAGCCTTTATTTCTTCTTCTTGCCTGATTGCTCTGGCTAGAATTTCCAATACTATATTGAATAGGAGTGGTAAGAGAGCGCATCCTTATCTAGTGCCAGATTTCAAAGGCAATGCTTCCAGCTTTTGTCTGTTTAGTATGATATTGGCTGTGGGTTTTCATAAATATTTTTGTTATTTTGAGATACAGTCCATCAATACATTGTTTATTGTGAATGTTGGCCTGCCTTGCTAAGCTGGAGAAGTTCTCCTGGACAATATCCTGAAGAGTGTTTTCCAGCTTGGATTCATCCTCCTCGTCACATTCTGGTACACCTATCAAACCTAGATTAGGTCTTTTCATAAGATCCCATATTTCTTGGAGGCTTTGTTCTTTTCACTCTGTTTTTTTTTTAATCTTGCCTTCTTGTTTTATTTCATTGAGTTGATCTTCAATCTCTGATATCCTTTCTTCTGCTTGGTTGATTTGGCTATTGAAACTTGTGTATGCTTCGTGCAGTTCTCATGCTGTGTTTTTCACCTCCATCAAGTCGTTTATCTTCTTCTCTAAGCTGGTTATTCTAGTTAGCATTTCATCTAACCTTTTTTTCAGGTTCTTAGTTTGTGTGCATTGTATTAGAACATGTTCTTTTAGCTCAGAGAAGTTTGTTATTACCCACTTTCTGAAACCTGCTTCTGTCAATTCATCAGACTCATTCTCCATCCGGCTTGGTTCCCTTGCTGGTGAGGAGCTGTGATCCCTTGCAGGAGGAGAGATGTTCTGGTTGTTGGTGTCTCATACTTTTTGTGATTGTTTCCTCCCATCTTCATGGATTTATCTACCTTTGGTCTTTGAAGTTGGTGACTTTTGGATGGGGCCTCTGAGTGGACATCCTTTTTGTTGCTGTTGAAGTTATTTATTTCTGTTTTTTAGTTTTCCTGCTGCAGGAGTGCTTGATGTCCACTCCAGACCCTGCTTGCCTGGGAATCACCTGGAGGGGCTGCAGAACAGTAAGGGTTGCTGCCATTTTCTTCTTCTGTTATCTTTATCCCAGAAGGATACCCACCAGATGGTAGCCATAGCTCTCTTTTATGAGGTGCCTCTTGGGATATATGCGGGTCAGGGAGCTGCTTAATGAGACAGTCTGTCCCTTATTGGAGTTCAGAGCTGCTGGGCATGTACGTTTAAGTCTGCTGCAGTGGAACTCATGACTGCCTCTTTTCCCAGGTGCTCTGTCCTGGGAAAGTGGGGCATTATTTTGATGTGTTGCTGCCTTTTTTCAGAGATGCCCTGCCCAGCAAGGAGGTAGTCTAGTCACAGTCTGCCAGCAGAGGTATTGCTGAGCTGCCACGGCGTCTGCCCAGATGCTGTGTAAATTTCCTTGTGATTTTCTTTAGAGAGGTACGGTTAGAACTGCCTTGGTAATGGCAGTTTGTCTCAGTAATGGCTGACTGCCTTGGTAATCACAGACTGCCTATGTAATGGTAGATTGCCTCAGTAATGGAGGACTGCCTCGGTAATGGCTGACTGCCTTGTTAGTGGCTCCTTGGTAATGGTGGATGCCCTTTCCCCCACAGAGCTCGACTGTCCCAGATCCAGCTGCACTTGCTGTGAAACTCTCAAGCCAGAGCATTTCAGATTGCTGGTCTTTGTGGGAGTTGGACCCGCAAAGGCAGATCACCTGGCTCCTTGCTTTCAGCCCTCTCTTTTTCAGTTGAATGGGTGGCTCTGTCTCCCAGGTGTTTCAGGCACCAGTTGAAATGGCTGCCCAGCTTTGTGTGAGTTTTTGTGTGGAAACCCGTGGCGCCGGCTAAAACAGCCATGCTGGAGACTCATGGCACTTTTTGGCCTAGGAATCTCCTGGTCTGTCGGTGGTAAAAACTGTGGGAGAAGTGCAGTATCTGAATTAGAGTGCTGGAGTGGATAGAAGAGCCTCTGATGGCCTCTGTTGGGTAGGGAGGGGGGGTCTTCTGGGGATTGCACTTCCCAGGTGAGGCAGCACCCTACCCTGCCTTGGCTCATCCTTCTTGGGCTACCTCCACCTTGCAACCAATCCCATTGAGATGCACTTGGTACCTTATTTGGAAATGCAGAGATCACTCACCCTTTGCATATCTCTCACTGCTAACTGCACTCCCGAGCTGTTCCTATTTGGCCATCTTGGTTGTGTCTGAGCTTGATTTTTGACATAGAGAAATACATGTTCTGTTCATGATAGTTAGATCTTTTAATTTTTTATAGAGAAACTTGAAATTCCCAATTTTATGTGAAATTTTATGATTTTATATTTCAATACAGAGTAAAAAAGTATACATTGAATATCTGATGCCATGATTGACTGTTCATTAAGACAAATTCTTTATTTTGAAAACTTCCTATATTAACACATATCAGTAATTCTTGGATAACAATTTATTCTTCTGATATTATTGTTATGGGTCCTTCTCTAAATGTAGCTCATATGCTTATTATTGTCTGTGTTTAAAAGGTAAGCTAGTAAAAAACTTATGTCTAAGATTTTCTAAATTCCATATTAACTTTATACATTTTGTATATAATATTAACATTTTTGTATTTTGATTTTATAAACATGAATTTACAATCTAAGTTATCTACACCCCATATTTCTTACATTATTTTCTTCATTTTAAGAGCAGTGAAGGTAGCAAGGATTGGGATGAGGAGGAAAGTGCTAGGGAGTGTATCTAGGATTTTGAAGGCAGTACTACACAGAAATTAAATACTAGAACTAAATATTAATAATTTCAGAGACTAAAGAGTCACATGGAGGCAAAATCAGTGTTATACATTGTTTTATAGAGTCTGGCTTATGGCCCAGAAAATAAGGCAATGCACAAATATGGCAAGAAGAATTCAGTGTGTGCTACTGTTGTCATAGTGGTGAGTTAAGGGGACGATCAAACCTTGAAGGAACAGGAAAATTCTGTTCAGTCACAGAAACACCTGTTAGGTGCCCATGTCTTTGTTTAAAAAGCTGGCATGGAGTGTGGAATATGGAAGAGTCAACTTGACTTAGGAAGCCAGAGGTAAAACAGATACTCACACTATAGATAACACAGCCAATAAAGTAAGTCAAATCCATTTACTCATATTAAACTTCAGAAGCTCATCCGATAGCATTGATGTGATTGATGAATTCCCATTGTACTTTCATATGTAGGGCAGGTGCTGGCTCTGTATAAGCTCTGAGAACTGTGACTTGTGCTATAATCTTAATAGCCTGATTGATGATATGACTGTCAACATTGTTGCTGTTTTGTGAACCTTGAGCCTATATTACATCAAACTCAAAATGACTGTATCAGTCCTAATATACTGTAAAGTGTGTAGCATCTATCTTGTCTTTCTCATTAAAACATCTCTTACATCCTTACTTGCCCTAAGTCTATACTCAGAACTGCTAAGGCTCTTATTTCTTGGGACGCACAAAGGGTCTGTTTACATTACTAAATGTTGTCGACCTTCAAAATTTGTCTATTCTGCTTTCCCCATTTCCACATATTATCAAAGTGTTTCTCTTTGTTAGAAAATAATTTATACAAACTTAAATATGTTAGTGTGATTAAGGGTTAAAATGATTGATCTCTATAGTTAACAATCATTTCGCTACTTATCAAATGGTGTGAACGTACCAAACTATTGCTTCACAGTCATATATTGCTAACGACTGGATATGTTCTGAGAAATGCGATGTTAGGTGATTTCATCGTCATGAGAGCATTTATAGAGTGTAGTGTACTTACACAAATCTAGACTTTTAGCCTACTACACACCTAGGCAATATGATATGGCCTATTGCTCTGAGGCTACAAACCTGTACAGCATATTACTGTGCTGAATATTGTAGGCCATAATAAGTAACACAGTGGTAAGTATTTGTGAAGATAAACATATCTACACATAGAAAGGTACACAGAAAATATAATATAAAATTTAAAAATATGTACATCTGTATAGGGCACTTCCCATGAATGGAGCTTACAAGACTGAAAGTTGCCCTGGGTGAGTCAGTGTGTGAGTGGTGAGTGAATGTGAAGGCCTAGGACATTACTGTTTACTGCTATAGACTTAGGCTACATTAATTTGTTTAAAAATATTTTTTTTTCCTGAAAATAAATTAACATTAGCTTCCCGTAACTTTTTACTTAATAAACGTTTTATAAACTTTAAATCATTCTACTATAAAGACACATGGACACATATGTTTACTTCAGCACTATTTACATTAACCAAGACTTGGAACCAACCCAGATGCCCATCAATGATAGACTGGATAAAGAGAATGTGGCACATGTTCACCATGGAATACTATCTAGCCATAAAAAAGAATGAGTTCATGTTCTTTGCAGGGACATGGATGAACTGGAAACCATCATTATCAGCAAACTAACAAAGGAAGAAAAAGCCAAACACTGCATGTTCTCACACATAAGTAAGAGTTGAACAATGAGAACACATGGATACAGGGAGTGGAACATTACACACCGGGACCTGTGGGTGGGATGAGGTAAGGGGAGGGATAGCATTAGGACAAATACCTAATAAATGTGGGGCTAAAAACCTAGATGATGGGTTGATGAGTACAACAAACCACCATGGCATATGTATACCTATGTAACAAACCTGCATGTTCTGCACATGTATCCTAGAACTTAAATTATAATAATAAAAAAACTGTTTCAGGTTTTGGACTCTTGTAATAACATTTAACATAAAACACAAACATATTCTCATTTTTTTCTTTTTGAGATAGGGTCTTGCTCCTTCACCCAGGCTGGAGCGCAGTAGCACAATCACGGCTCCTGAAGCCTCAACATTTTCAGGGCTCAGGTGATCCTCCCACCTGAGTAGCTGGGACTAAAGGCGTGCATCACCACACCAGGCTGATTTTTTGTATTTTTTTACAGATTTGGTTTTGCCACGTTGCCCAGGTTCGTCTTGAACTATTGGCTCAAGTGATCTGCATACCTCAGCCTCCCGAAGTGCTAGGATTACTGGTGTGAGGCACTGCGGTTGACTTAAGATTTTCTTCATAGCCATAATCTATATGCTGTTTTCTATTTTTAATTTTATTAATTTTTACTTTTTAAAAAGTTAAACTTTATTGTTAAAACTTAGGCAGAAGCACATATATTAGACTATGCCTACATAGGGTCAAAGTCATCAATATCATCCTTCCATCTTCACATCTTTTCTCACTGGAAGTTCTTCAGGAAAAATAGCATGCATACAGCTGTCACCTTTTCAGTTAGGAATGCCTTTTTCTGGACCTACCTGAAACTATTTTATAGTTAACATTTATTTTAATAAGTAGGCGTGTACTTTAAAATAACAGTAAAAAGGGTAGTGTAGTAAATACATAAGCCAGTAGCATAGTCATTTATTATCAAATATTGTCCACTGTATATAAGTCTATGTGCCATATTTTTATACAATTGGAAGTGCAGTAAGTTTGATTACAACGGCGTCAGTGCAAACATGAGTAATGCATTGTGCTATGACATTAAAATGGCTATGACATCACTAAGTGATAGGAGATTTTTAGCTCCTTTGTAATCATATGGTACCACCATCTTACATGTAGTTTGTCCTTGGCTGAAATGTTATGCAGCGTGTCTGTATATATCAACATATTTATGTAAGTATATTTGTCTGTCTGTATGTATATATGTATGTATATGTGCATATAAAATAAAATCTGTGTGTACGAACCTCTACAGTAATATAGGACTTCCATTCCAAGTCTCTGAGTCTTTTTGAAATCTAAGGTTTTTTTTCTATTTCTACCCCCTTCCCCTATTTTTGGAGACTGAGTCTTTCTCTGTCACTTAGGCTGAAGTGCAATGGCACAATCAGGGCTCACTGCAGGCTTGACTTCCCAGCTCAAGCCATCATCCCACCCCAGCCTCCTGAGTAGCTGAAACTACACATGTGCACCACCACATCTAGCTAATTTATTTTATTCTTCATAGAGTTGAAGTCTTACTGTTTTGCCTAGGCTGGTCTTCAACTCCTGAGTTCAAGTGATCCTCCCACCTTGGCCTCCCAAAATGCTGAGATTACAGGTAAGCCACCTCACCCAGCTGAAATATAGGATATATACATATGTGTATGTGTGTGTGCATATATATATATATATATAATCATCTATGTATATATAATCAATGTATAAATATATGCATTTTAAAATATAATTGGACAAGGCATGGTGCTGCAATCCTGCACTTTGGAAGGCTGAGGTGGGAGGATCACTTGAAGCCATGAGTTTAAGACCAGCCTGGACAGCAAAGTGATACCCTATCTCTACAAAAAAATGAAACAAAATTGGCTGAGCATCATGAAATACAGCTGTAGTCACAGCTACACAGGAGGCTGAGGCTGGAGAATCCCTTGAGCCCAGAAGTATGAGGCTTCAGCGAGCTATGATCCTGCCACTGCACTACAGCCTGTGTGATGGAGCAAAACCCCCATCTTAAAAATTAAACAAAAGTTAAAAATAAAAATAAATATATGAAAAAAACAAAAGTATAATTAATCAACAAATTATATTATTCAGAGGACTTTTAATATTACTGCAATATGCAACAATAATATGAATGGTCTTTAATATGAATACATTTGGATTCATTTATGTACATATATAGATGTATATACACATCTCACCTCTCATATTGCTCTCTCTCAGACACAAGTACACACAAGCACAAACATATGATTTCAGAGTTCTAGTTTTAATAGGGATTGAAAGTATATAAAGAATAGAATAGCAAGATCTTCTTTAGTTTCTTTTTTTTTTTTTTGAAAAAGTCTCAGGTTGTCACCCAAGCTGGAGTACAGTGGCTCACCACAACTTCTGCCTCCCGTTTAAAGCCATTTTCCTGCCTCTGCCTCCCAAGTAGCAGCATGCCTGGCTAATTTTTGTATTTTTATCAGAGATGGGGTTTCACTATGTTGGCCAGGCTGGTCTCAAACGCCTGATTTCAAGTGATCTGCTCGCCTTGGCCTCCTAAAGTGCTAAGATTACAGGCATGAGCCACCACATCCTGCCCATTCGTTAGTTCTTTATTTGGCAGGAGGTGTGGGTAAATCCCTGGGCAACTCCCTGGGCTACATATGCATCAGAGACTGCAATTCTAATGAAACCTAACACAGGCTTGATGGAGTGATTGTTGAAATAGGAGAGGTATCAGAAGAGCTGATTTTTCTATGCCTTGTAAGGCCATTAGAATTGATATTGACCTAATTATTAAGTTAAATGGGATAGTTTAGAAAAAATTTAATTCTTTCACCTTCTGATTACTTCCTGTTACTCCCTGGCTCTTGGAAGGTTCTTGTTACATAGAGCAGATGGCTAAGGAAATTTCAGAATGGGCAAATACAAGGGGCACACAGCAGACACTCTGACTATCCGTAAAGAAGACTGATATTGCTACTCTATTACGAAAATTTTTCTTGGAAAAATAGTATTTGTCCACTTTACTCAATATAGAACTCCAATTTATTCTCAGTCTGGGAGGACTGAGAGTTCAAAATGCCATGGTACAAGACTTGGTGTTTTTTGCTGTGGTTTGAGCCTGGACTTTTTCTTACAACTCCATTAATATAAACTGTCTATGAGAGAAATTCCCTGTACACTCAACTGACAGAATATGCAAAATCAACCAAATAAAAAAGCATACAAAAGACTAAGTTGCCAATCATAGGTGATTTAGATAGTTTAGAAAGAGCTCTCATAATTATATACTTTATTCCTTGTACAAAATAAACTGGATTCTAAGAATTTTATCTACCTCTATTTGCAAAATAGAAAGTGCCTGGTTGTTTCCATGATTTATGCAGGTAATTTTCTAACTATTTATTTAAACTTTGTATGCATAATGAATTTACAGCTAATCCTAACCATGATTATAAATTTAAATGAAGTATTGTAAATTATCATATAAAATACAAAACTAGAGGATAATATCTTACAACTAGTGGTAAATATAAGTAGCAAAAATGAATACTTACAAGTTGGTTAATTATTGAAATGATACCAATAAATATACCTCTATTTGGGATGGACTCCTGCTTCTGATTATCGAATGTTAAGTTGTTTCTCACTTTTAAGAATCTATTTAATTCAAATGAATGCTATAGTGTAGAAAAAAAATACGTAAAAATATAACTAGAAAATCACAGAAAAAGTTTTCAAACTTGGCCTAGATAAAAGACTAGGCCAAGTTAACCATGGAAACATATTATTTATAAATTTACACACTTCATCAGGATTGCACACATGCACATAGACACACACACAAACCCATACTCAAACGTTCAAACATTGCCCTTTGCCCACCATTGGCAGTTAGGACCACTTCACTGTATACCAGTTGATTTTTCTCATTCCAAAGCCTAGGTCCTACTCTGACCTCAGCAAAGTCCAGCATATGTAGTTCTAGGTTAATAAGTGGTTAAAAAGATAGTTAATTATATAGTAACTCTTCAGTGTGTTATGATCAGATAACTGAAAATATATTTAGCTTGTGAGAATTAGTCTTTTACAATTACGTTATTAGTGAGAGAACTGGAAAGTATTTTATCATATAAAATACAAAACTAGAGAATATTATATAGTGTACCTGAGAAAGGGGCACAATGTACTTCTGGCACAGGTAATCGGAGGAGAAGAACACATCTTTTTTAAAAATATAAATTAGTACATTAATTAAAAGATTGCAAGAGGAGGGAAAACAAATGCAAAACATCCATTTGATGAATTGGTGGAGGAATTTTAAGATCAAGTTCTGATGATATTTGATAAATGAATAGTTTTTCTTAAAATATAAGGAGGAAAATCCAACACTTTCCCATAAAGTTACTTAAGTAGAAAGTTCAAGAATCATGTTTTCATAATGAACTTAGTCTATCCTTCCAATGCTAGCAAGGTTATATCTAATCATTCCTAGAGAGATGAGTATGTATTATTTTTAGGATTCTCTTATGTATCTTTTCAAAAAGATGCAATCATTAGAATTTTAAAACTTACATGTATGATGATGCCAGTAGCCTTAGAATGACATGTATGAATACACATGATTTTCATAAATCAAATAATAATAGTTCCTGTGTATCTAAATGTATTTCAGTCTTACCAAAGTTCTTAAATGCGTATTATTAGCAGTTTTGATGCCATCTGCTCTATTAACTCCCTGCTATATACCTTGCTTAATTTGTTTTTTGATTACAGATATAATACTAAGTAGATGAGAGTAGTTGAGAACTGGTTCTGAATTCTTTCCATGAATGACAGAATCTACCTTTGGTGTATCCATTTTACACAGTGAAAACTGATGAGAAGCATCGGGAAAAAAATCCCAGGGGAGCTTGGGCTTTGTGTCAACTTCCCCAAGGGTTGACTATATCTTGATTAATTTTCTTGCTGCCACATTTCTCTGGAGTTCAGGAAATTACTGCCCCCTAGAAAGGGATATCTGAGATCAGTTAAGAGATTGGCTACAGGATTTTCAAGAGTAAAGGCCAAACTTTCTCATTTACTGAGTGCACAGGATTAGCACTTTTCTAGATATGTTGTAAGAAACAAGTCAAATGCATAAGGTATTATTTAAAGACAGCTTCACTATATAGAATTTAAAGCATCTGCTATTTATAGTAACAGACTTTTTATTGTTAAGGGGGTTTCATTTTCTTCAAGATTCTCTAACTACCTCTCAAATATATGTGAAACAGATTTGCTGTGTTTCAGTATTACACACTTGCATGTCAAATACAGAAATATATTAAATGTAACCCACATACTAGATAGTGGGTTAGGAAATGTTACACCTATTAGTTCATTGAAAACACACAGCACACACACAACACACACAGTAAAGATGAGGGATTGAAGCTCAGAAGTTAAATATTATGCTCAAGGTCACAGAATCAGTGTGTTCAGAGAAGGTATTTGTGCTTTGGTCTTCTGGCTCTAAAAGTCCTGTAGTATTTCTCCTATATCATATATATTTAGATCTTTTGATGATCTAAAATGGAATAAATACATTCACACTTACATTTCAATATTATGTTAATCTTGCTAGTATTTTCAGTTATTATTTACCTACGTCCTATCATGTCCTTGCAAACAGTATCCTTGCTTTACCTGGGGAAAAGTAATTGTCAAAGTTAGTTGCTAATGATATCATTTCTTGCTTGTTCTACTTCTGAGTTATTTTTATCTTGTGGTTTATTTATTTTGGCACAGCAAGATTCACAGCTTCCTCCACAATTTCATAAAATGTTTCTTGCTTCATAACCTTGTTGGTTGCCCTAATTGCAATATTCCTTTAAAATAAAGTTAATTTGGACCTTTATTTAAATACTTGTAAGGTTTTTTGTTTAATTTTGTATGCTTTAACCATATATAAAATAGATCATATTTCTGAGTGCAATGCACAATCATTTTCATAGAGACTACTATATCCTAAGGTTTTGGCTTCAGAGAATGTCTAGTTCATATTTTTGATTAGTTTCTATAATGGATTGAAATAATTTATTTTTATAATAGCAGAAAATATTTCACTTTATAAATTTCAATTTTCATTGCTCTATTTTTGAAAATGCTAGTTGAGCGGAATTTATTAAACCAGCCACATGGCCATACGTGACATACCTATTTAACACTTATATTTTATACAAGTGACTGTCCACCTTTGGAGGACACTGCTCCATCATCCATTCAGTAAATGTTTGTTGAGTGTCTGCAATAATGCAAACTTTGTGGGAAGTTTTGGGGAAGTAAAGTTAAATAATAAAGATCTACCCTCTTGAGGCTTATGGTATAATGGTAAAGCTAGAAAGTATGTTAAATATTGCAATGTGGTGCTAAGACCATTTCAGATGGTCATATGGGGTGTTGTCGGTCTACAGAACAATTGAAAAGAACAGCAAATGCAGGAGAAAATTTATGTGTAGAATGCCAGTTGTCTGAAACAGAATCTTAATGTCAGGAATCTGCCATTTCTTTTCACTGAAGTGAAAAGTTGTATGTGGGTAAATGGAGGAGCATTTACTAGAGCTCCAGAACCTAAAGCATGAAACTTAAATTTTAATAAAATCTAGAAAAATGTAAATATACTATCTATGAGTTTACTTGAAAACTCTCTATTTATGGTAGAATGGCTGATTTCCCAGTATGGTTAGCTTTTTTATGATTAATCTATTATAAATATCTGAACTTCCAATTATCTCACTGTACTGTGGCTACCTCTATTACTACATGGGCCCTAATGAGAAATACAAAATTTATTTTAATATTAACTGCTGCAATTGGGATTTCAAATAAAATTTGGGAGAATTGAGCTACAATATGGATTAAGGAAAGAAAATGTGTCAGCCACCATCTTGGGAATTTATACACATTTTTATTTCATTATTACCACTGTTCGTGATACTGGCACTATTATCTTCAGGGTGTGGATATGGAGATTTTCTCACACAATTAAGTGTAAGTATTTTGACCAGGTTTGCAAAAGTAATAGGTGACAGAAGAGTCTTATTCCAGGTGTGCTTGCTTTAGAGTTTGCACTTTCTACCCCTCTTTTCTTCCATCCCCAGTAAGCCTAATTACTTTTGCAAAGTCATACATTTTATTATATCAATAGTTCTTCAAAATGTGATCCATAGATCAGCATCATTTGGGGACATTTAGACATACAAAACCCTGGGCCATATCTCAGACCTACAGAATAAAAAACTCTGGAAGTGGAGTCTATCAATGAGAGTTTTACAAATCCCTCTAGCTTACTTTGGGTGCACGACAAAATTTGAGAACTATTGTATCAGGGCTTTACATCGTGTTTCTCAATCCTGACTATCCATTGGAATCACCTCAAAGGCCTGAAAAATAGTGGTACCATGGCAACCTTCTCAGAGATTATGATTTATAATTATTCAGAAATGGGAAATATGTGTGTGTGTGTTTGTGTGTGTGTATGTTTGTGTATAAACACAAACGTTACAAATATACATACATGCATTTTTCCAGGTGGTCTTAAATGTGTATTTAAAATTGAGAAACACTGGTATACCAGTGCTTCTGAAGTTTACTGTGTATTTAAAGCACCTGGGGATCTTGTTAAAATGCGTATTCTGGTTCAGTGTGTCTGGCTGAAGCTGATATTCTGCAATTCTGATGCTGAAAATCTGCAGTTCTAAAAACCTACCAGGTAATGCTCATTCTGCTGGTCCAGGGAACATACTGAATAGTAAAGTATTATATTTAACATGCCACTGTATCTGAAATAGATGAGTTTTGAAATCTTCCAATTCATTGCCAAAAGGAGGCAATATTGCTTTGTCTATGAGTGTGGGCTATGTTCTTAAAATGGGTTTGAGATCTTGCTTCACTAGGGATTAGCTGTATGACCATGAGCAAATTTTTTATTCTCTCTAACCCTCCATTTATTTTTAAAGTACTTTTCAAAATTAATTTTTAATGATAATAATGGTAACTACTATATATAACTTTTTGAATATTTAAGAAATGAATAAATAAAATTATTATTACAGTGTCTGCCTTTTCATAAGTGGTTAATAATTCATGATTATTTTTATTGATATTATTATATTATTTTATTGACATCATTTTACTGATATTATTTTATTGATATTATTATTGTAAACTTTTCATTTCTAGTTTGACCTTGATTAGAGCAATTCAATACTGACATATGTTCTTATGATTTACATTAAGAACAAGATTGTACTGAAAAACTATAAACAAAATATTAATAAAAAATGAGAAAGCCACAAAAGATTTATTTATTCTCAGCGCCAAATTGTTAGACACTAAAGCAGGAAGTACAACATTCAACAATACATATTTTACAGAACAATGTAATTTGCTACTAGATACAGCATTTTAATCACCCTACTAGTGCTTTAACAAATTTAATATAACTCTTGTGACAGGTTTAGACACGTAATCTGTTTTGAAACTACTTGAGTCCTGAGACCCATGGCTTTTAGCAGAACTATTCTTCGATCCAAGTGCCTCCCTATTAAATATAAAGGTTTTCTCAAGCATTTCTCCACAACCAGTGGTCCAAAACAGCATTAATAAAAGTTGCTTGGATATAATAGCTAATTAAATTCATAGTTTCTGATTTTAGCAGACCCCAAATTGCTTTATATTTTCTATTAGAGAGTTTGACCTACTTAGTAGATTAGAGAACTTTGTGATCTGAATGATATTCCTGCCTGACAGCAGGAATTCACATTCCTTGAGGACTTACCTTAAGTAGGACTCATTAGTCCTCTGTAGTCCAGTGCCCCAGCTGCCTATGCTGAAGACAAAAGGGTAGCCAATTTAATTAACCACAGCCTCGAGGAGCATAATTCATTATCAGTTTTTCCAAGTAATTTAAGACTATATCAATGCTCCCAATGAAAGGATAGATGGAGCCAAGTGGTCTAATAAAGAAAGAAATCCCTTAAATCTAATTGCTCTTTTGACTATTTAATTGAAGGTAAAATTAGAGGCCATGACAAGACCACAAAACTTATCGTCAGAATAGAGAGACTGATATTTCTTTTATGTGATAAGAAGTCAATAAAGTACACAACCAAGCTTTGTGGGGAGAACTGTCTGTGACTCATTGTACAAAAATACTGTGGCCTTTCTACTACCCTTAGCTTATATAACTAATTTCATAGCAAATGAACAAAAGTTGAAACATTTATTTTCATGTTATTTACAATTGTGTGACACAAATCAATAGCTAGAAATAGGTTCTCAATGACTAATTTAATTTACTTACTCAAATAGTAAGTGCCTACCTTGTGCTGTGCTAAACACAGAGAAAGCTAAGTAAAATAAAATATTTTTATTTTGTTTTTGAAATGCTGACACTTTCCTAAGTGATGAGAGATAAAATGATGTTTAAAAATAAGAGAAATTATAAAGTTATAAGGATTGTGGGAATTTTAGGGGAGACAACTTATATAAAGTGAAAATTATTTGAACTGAGTCTGAAATAAATATTTATAATTTATAAGGTGGAAAATAGGTAAAATAGATGGCTGAACCCAGGGAATGTGATGCCCCTAACTTTTCTTGTTAGCATGGCTAGAGAATAAATAAGGGAGATAGAAAATTAGATTGTTGACACCAAGTACACCCTGATTTTATGGATCATGTGCTTGAATATGTTCTTTCCATAAGTTAGTTTATTCTATTTCTTCAACAAATATTAAGGTTTGCAATCTTATCTTCACCTTGATGAACTGATAATTAATTTGAGAAGGTATATGCAATGCCCAATGCCATTTTCTTGATCAGTGGAATCCTATGGTTTAACTCTCAGGACTTATTGCTTCAAGCCTGCAAATCTTTTTATACACTATACTAGCAAGAACTTGTATGTCATATTAGGAGGAATGGAATTCATTCCATAGGCTACTATTAACACATTTTAATTAGGAGATCCATGATTATACTTGATTTTAACCAACATACTAATACACACACACACACACACACACAAATGACAAAACTAGAAATCTAGCAGCAGATTTGATATTAAATGGAAAAGATTTTTAAAGGTATATGATTTTTAAAAAGTACACTGCTCTTGTCATCATGAAACCAGCATTTAATTAGAAAGAAAAACATAAAGCAAAGAGATGCACTAATCAGTACATTCTCATATGTTTCACTGACTTCAGAGAGCAGTAACAATGACATGCAGTGTGTTACTAAACTAGATTTAAGTAGAAGTGTAACCACAGTTTTTACAAATTCAAGCACAATTTTCAAACACCTCAAAGGAAGGTGCTAGGAATATATCAAAAGAAGGAATGAAGTTTTGCTGCTTGGTTTCTAATAAATAACAAACCCTATGATTTTCCTAAAGTAACTAGTAGGTAAGACTTGAGGGCCTATATTGATTTTCATCTACATTTCACTAACTCTTTGAAAAAAACTAGATGTGATTATTTCAAATTGCAGCATCCAATATCAAAAATATCTGTGTGCATGGTCTGACAGAAATGTAATAATATAAATGATTAGAAAAAACTATTTTCAACAAGCTCCTCAACTCTTGAGAAGTTCCAGTTTATTTATACTGAGCTCTGCTTCCTCCTCAATCCATATGCCACTGAAATGTGTGTTATCTCTCTCAACTCTCCAACCTAATGTACAAGCATCTGTATAGAAATAATTACAAAAACTTAGCAGTAATCACAGAGTTGTATAGTCAATAATATTAAATTCTTGCTGCAATAACTTAAAGATTGATCAGATGATTGTATTATTGAATCTACAGTTGCTATGGCTTCATTAGATAAAAAGAGAAGAAAACATGGATTTAGAAGTATAAAGATAGAGGAAAATATTTAAATAACATAGTTGAGTGGTGAACACAAAACAAAGGTGGAAATTCCAGGTATTTTTCAAGATGGAATCTGAATTTAAAGGGGCCTTAGTTATCTATGGTTGTATAGTAAATTACACCAAACTTAGCTGCTTAAAACAACACATCTTTATTGTCTCACAGTTTCTGCGTGTCAGGAATCCGGGTACTGCTTACCTAGGTCCTCTAGCTCAGGATCTCACACAGGCTGCCATCAGGTGGAGGCCAGGCCATAGTTACCTCAAGTTTCAAGTGGGAAGGGCTCTGCTTTCAAGTTCATGGGTGAAGATTAAGTTCCTAATAGATCTCTTCAACATGGCAGCCTGCCTTATTAAAGCATGTCATCCATGAATGAAATAAAGTCTCCAGCATTATGAAAGTCACGGATTCTTGTAACCTAACCATGAAAATGATGTCCTATTATTTTTGCTGTATTCCTTTCTTTAGAAGGAAGTCACTAGGTCTATCCTATGCTCAAGGTGTGAATATAATTAAGGCAGGGATCCAGCTTATAGTCTACCTACTACTGTGCCTTTGTGTATGTCTATGTTGTAAGAGCTGAGCTCACTAGAGACTATAAATACCTACTGGTATAATTTTGATCTTGAAAAGTAGAAATACTATAAATTACCACTTACCAATAAAAAATCCAAATCGCCGTTTGAACTTTTAAATGTAAAAATACTTGTGTGTATGTGTGTGTATATTACATATACATATATATGCATATTACATATATATGTATATTAAATATACATACATATATATAATCTGAGACTAAGAAATTAGAGGTTTTATTCTCATTTTTGTAATTTTAACAGCAAGGAAAACAGAATTACCATAAAGTTGTAGTTATTTGAAAATTGCAAAGCTGGGTGCGATGGCTCACACCTGTAATCCCAGCACTTTGGGAGGCCAAGGTGGGTGGATCAGGAGGTCAGGAGTTTGAGACCACCCTGGCCAACATAGTGAAATGCTGTCTCTGCTAAAAATACAAAAATTAGCTGGGCATGGTGGTGCACACCTATAATTTCAACTACTCAAGAGGCTAAGGCAGGAGAATCACTTGAACCCAGGAGGTGGAGGTTATATTGAGCTGAGATTGTACCACTGCACTCCTGAGCAACAGAGCAAGACTCCATCTCAAAAAAAAAAATTTGCAGAGACAGATATTAGTGATTATTTTATTAGGACTTTTTGCATTGCTATAAAAAATACCTGAGACTGGATAATTTATAAAGAAAAGAGGTTTAATTGACTCAAGATTCTGCAGGTTGTACAAATATGGCACCGACTTCCCTTGGCTTCTGGGAAGGCCTCAGGGAGTTTTTACTCATGGCAGAAGGTGAAGTGGGGCAAGCACATCACGTGACAAGAGCAGGAGCAAGAGAGAGAGGGTCGGGGTTGGAGGTCCCACACGCTCTTAAAGGACCAGGTCTCACAAGAACTCAGTTACAAAGACAGCACTAAGCTATAAGCCATCTGCCTCCATGATCCAAACACCTCGCACCAGGCCCCACTTTCAGCATTAGGGGTAATAATTCAACAGGAGATTTGGGCAGGGGCAGATATCCAAACTGTATCATTTACCCACTGCAAATAGATGGAATCTCTTGAAAATTTTATGCAAAGGTGAATTAATATTACTTTGAAATACATATACTTGTGAATGTGAGAAATATTCAGGGATACATAAATGTTTGCATGTATTAAACAGAAAATACTACTGCCTATTACTATGTACCAGAAACTGTTTTATGGATGTATCAGTAAATAAAACAGAAAACGTTCCTGTTCTCATTGTACTGGTATTCCAGAGTGGTAATAAGACAAATAGTGAACAAGTAGAAAGTAAATTGTAGAGAGTGATATGAAGAAAGTAAAAATAGTTGATGAGGGCGACAGCGGTGGGCAGTGCTACTGAAGGAAGACTGGGTATCGCAGGTCTGTGGGGATAATGGCATTTGAATGGAAACCTGAATGATAGTGCTGTTAATATATCTGAAGGCTGAGCTTTTTAGAGAGAGGGCAAAACAAGTCCAGTGATTCTTAAAGCAGAAAAGCTACCAGCCTGCTAAGGACATGAAAGAAGAGTAGTATGACTGCATATAGTGATAAGTAAGGGATGTGGAGTAGTCAAAATAAATTTGGAGACGCCTTAGGGTGTACTTTATAGAGGTTATTGTAGGCTGTGTAAGTATTTTGAAATTTATTCTAATTCAAAGCGGAAGTTATTAGGAAGTTCTTATGAGGAGAATGGCAAGAACTGAAGACAGCCTTTTCGGAAAATCTTGCTAGCAGACAATGTGTGTTTTGAAGAGCTGTGAAGTAAAGTAGGTATCTGTGAAGATAATAAAAACTCTAGAGAATTTTGTTTAATGATAGAAATGACCCAAGATAAAAGGAGGTTCCAGAAGAGAGGTGGCCAACTGCAATTTTGAAGGATGCAGAAAGTAATTTCATATTCCAAGTGGAGAAGTTGGGATTTAGGGAGCCCCAAGGTCAAATCAGTCATTGAAACAAGAAGACAAGTACAGTGGATGAATGTGAATATGAGATATTATTCTAAAATGATAAAATAACTTTTTTTTTTTAGCAAGCAAGCAGAATATTAGATTTTCAGTAACATTTTCTTATAGGCTGAGATTCTGTGATTCTCAGGTGAACAGTTCTTTAATTATGCATTCATTGAGATTCTATGACTTGTAAGATTAACATTCCATTTTGCTATACATTTTTAAAAGGAGAAACAATCTAAACCAGCGATTCGCAAATGCTAGTATACAGCTAGATGTACTACGAGAAATATGAAAATACTCTTTGGTGAAATTTTTTATGCAGCAAATTTTTCATTTATTCTGGGATTATGCTGTTTTCACTAGTATTTTAATGCCTTGTTCTTTATTAAATGATAGTGATGAAAGACAGGAGATATGTTTAAATGTCATTAATTAGGAAACGTTTAATAAAGCTGATGTTCATAGATAGAGGGCAAAGCTCTTCTTTTTCATTTCTGAGCATCAAACATTTTTTGTCATAGTGCTCTTTTATGTAGGTTTTAAAGAAAAATAAAATTAAATATTTAACTTGTTTTGTAGAAAATAAAACATTTTAAAAGATAATATAAATTAAAGAGAAAATAATTACTTCATAGGAGAACAAACAAACAGTAAAATGTTTAGTTGCCTAATTTCAGTACTTCCATTATAACTTGGCTTTTTAGAGAGGCCATTCTAGGTTCTCATTTTTCAGCATTTAAAGCAGCAGTCATCCTTGAAGAAATCAGACAACTGGCACACTTGAGCTACCTTTTCAGCACATGAAATTTATCTTACTCTCTAAAATTCATTACTTGTCAATAATGTAATATATCTGTGTCTTTGTTTAAAAATCAATAAATGGAAACATGCTATCTTAAAAGGAAATGTTTTATTCTCCTTTTCTATGAAAAAAAGCAGGGTCAGGAAATACCCTAGAAACAACCGGTATGTGTCTACATATATTAGAACAGAAAACTATCAATTCAGGGTCTCCTATGTATTTAAAATACTTCACTAAGAAAACAAGATGTATGATTATTGATATAGTTTGGATTTTTGTTCCCGCCAAATGTCATGTGGAAATGAGATTCCCAGTGTTGGAGGTGGGGCCTAATGGCAGGTACTTAGGTCATGGGGCAGATCCCTCATGAATGGCGTGGTTTCTCCCTGTGGTAGTAAGTTCTATTAGTTCACGTGAGAGCTGGTTATCTAAAAGAGCATGGCACACCTCCCCTCTCTCTCCTGGTGCCTCCTTTCTCTCCGTGTGATATCTGCTTCCTTCACCTTCCACCATGATTGGAAGCTCCCTGAAATGCTCGCCAAAAGTAGATGCTGATGTCATGCTTCTTGTACAACCTACAAAAGTGTAAACCAAACAATCCTCTTTTCTCTATAAATTACCTAGCCTCAGGTATTCCTGTACAGCAACACAAAACAGACAAAGGCATTATGTTTCTACTCATTTATCTATGCAGCTGGATACCTAATATGTGCTATGTATGTTTGCATGTGTAAATGTATCCTCTTTCTCTCTTACCCCCCATATACCCATATGTGTGTGTGTGTGTTTGTGTATTATAATGTATGTACCAGCCATCATTTTAAGCACTCTCCAAATAATAATTTTCCAAATATGTAGGTTGAAATCTTTAAACTATAGTAATTTTATTGTAATAATTTCTGAAATTGTACTTAAAGAAATAACAATAGAAAAATGAAATGTAAAATAATTTTGATGTCATGCTGGTGCTTTCATTTGTATTTTACACATCACTTTTAATGATTACTTTGAATCAAATCTTTCCTTGGGGGGAAAACTAATGAAATTATGGAGTGATCTCTTTAATGGTCTCCTAAACATAAATACTATTTTCTACAATTAAAATTCAAGAATGTCCAACTACTCACTTGCATCTCAAGTCCAAACTATTTATTTATATAGTGACATCTGCAATTTTATTGCTGCTTCTCTACTTTTGTGAAAAGCATTACATTGTGACCAATCAATTAGGCTCAGATGTCAGATTTATTTTAATTAATAATGGCTAACATTTATTGGAAATCTATTATATCTCAGCCACTTTCCGCATCCATTATTTTAGTCAATCTTTACAACATCAAAGGTAATTACCATTATTTATTTGCTTTACTCAATGGAGGAACTAAGACTGCAGAATTTCAGGGACAAATTAGAGACACAGGGCTACCCCATGAAGGAGTCAGGAGTTGAACTAGGTTCTTTTCACTCCTAAGCCTCAAATTAATTTCAAAGTAAAACATTTCTGCAGCTGAAGAGAAAACGGTTACTGATATTTCAGAAAGCAAATGTTTTATGTTGTTCCCTCTTTTCAAAGTCAATAAAAACTTCTGCTAAACAGCAGTCATTGGGAAAATATTATGGATAAAGACCCATGTCTTCTGAGCACTATTAAAATAAACATTTACAACCATTTAACAAATATCCCTCAAAACCAACACATTTTTCTTAATTTTTGTTACCTATCAGATGTTTATCAGGCTTCCTTGAGGTACATGCAGGAAGAGATTCAGATTTTTTTCTATGTTACAAGGAAAATCGGTTAATCCATTTGAAAGCAGATACTGTAAAAGTTTCCCAGCCATTCATAAACTTCTACTTTTTAATTTCTATTTTAAAATTATGGATAATTATTCCATTCCAGATTTATATATTTTATGTTTGATTTTCAAAGATCGTGACTAGATGACATTAAAACTAAAAAAATATTATTTGTCTCTAAAATATCAAGAAATCGTTTGCTCTGGCACATTTGTTTTACTAGTACTTCATTATTTAATACTGACTAAATTTCCTTTTACTATTTTCCATTCTAACAGTGTTTCTTTCAAACTCTGTCATTTTCTTTCTTCCGTTTCTTTCCCCTCCTTTTTGTCCTGTCCTCTTTCTTTCTTCTTTCCTTCCTTCCTTCCATTTTCCTCTTTCTTTCTTTCTTTCTTTCTTTCTTTCTTTCTTTCTTTCTTTCTTTCTTTCTTTCTTTCTTTCTTTCTTTCTTCTTCTTTTTCTTTTCTTTCTTTTTCTTTCTCTTTCTTTTTTCTTTCTTCTTTCTCTCTTCTTCCTCTCTTTCTCTTTCTTTCACTGTGAGCATTATCATAAATATATGTTTTGCTTACACATTTCACATTACATTTCTTCACCTTTTCCAGTAGAGAAGGTGGGCACATTGAAAAATAGAAAGGCACCATACTGAAAACCAAAATATCTAGGTTATACACTTGTCTTAAATAAACAGTGCAGATTAAATTATATTATTTAATACCTTGGCCTCCATTTGCTTATTTCCTCAATGAAATACTAATCTGTCCTTATTTCTAGGATGATAAGGATGAAATTATATAAATAAAAGAGAGGTGGAAATACTGGTATTTGTAAAATGTTGGAAGTGTATATATTTTAGAGGTATTATTAAGAAAACATTTCCTATTTCTGAAATTATTGCATCTACTTGGATTACTCTGTAGAAAATGGTATTATGGCTACAGATACTAAATTACTCCTTGTCCTTGACCTCCTTCATAGAATATATCTCTCTTCAACTAAAGGAATTACTTAGAAACTATATTTTTTTTGTCATGGTTTTACTCAAAATCTCTTTTCAAAATGTTTTACACTTCACATTTAAAATTCTTGTGGTATGTGGTTTTAGAAATGTACAAGTTCTAGTGATTCTAGAATAAATACCACAAATTGCAATAGTTCTGGGATATAATTCTTCCCTTTGCAGACAGATATTAACATTTCTTTTAAAAATAGTGGTTTTATTCAACAATGCAGAATTTTTTTTTCTTTTCTTCTTAAGAAAGAAAAGTGGTAGATATGCATAGTCTAATTTTATGGCATAATGATGTGGACCATTACTGCCAATTTCTGTGCTTAGATATTAGACCTATACTGATCTAAAAAGTAAAATCACCTAGTAAAAAAGTAAATGCATACATTTTATAGGTTTTCTTACTACTTTCATTAAGGTTTTAATATATTCATATCAAGTATTGAATTTAAGCAGTTTGCATAAGATAGCATATTATTGTTTTTGTTTTGCATATTTTGGTTTGGTTTGGTAAATAAATATTTAATTTTAATAAAGTTAATAGCATTCTTTTTCTTTGGAATAAATTAGAGTCAGGCAATTTTTCATCAATGTTATTAATCAAGTTTTCTATATAAGGAACAGATTTAGGTGATTGAGATAAATCCGTGAACAAAACAGACAGATTTCTGTATTTGTGGAATGTACATTGGTCAAGGGAAACAGAAAATGAAAACGAACATCAAAAAATATAGATGTTAGAACCTGGCAGGCACCGTTGATAAAAGGATTTTTAGAGCAAGGTAGGGAGATCAGGGATACCTGAAAAGGTGGAAAGGTGGAGAATTTACACTGGCCTAAATTTCCTAGACAATCTGGCTGCAGGTAAATCAGTATAACCTCAATCTATATTAGCTATGGTAACAATAGTTACACTAACAGAAACATCTAAAATATCAATGACAATATTATCATAACTGAATTTATGTTTTACTCTCCAAATTAAAAAGTATATTTCTTAATATATAAGAGCTTCTCTTCCAAGTAGTAATTCATTCCAAGCTTCTGCCATCTTGTTCTCTGACATCTTCAAGCCTGTGGCTTCTTAGGTTGTGAGTTCCTCTACATCAAGTCAGAAGCAACATATGTGTGTTCCCAAGTGAGAACACTGAGGGCTACTTTGGGAGTACACATATCACTCCAACTGTGTTCCACTGGCTCAAACTCCCTGCAAGATGACTTCTATAGAGGCTTAAAAACTGCCCTATATTCCTAGAAAAGAAGAGGGAAACAGCTGGGTAATCAGGTTGCCCTTTTTAAAATGATTATCAGCTATCACTCCTTCTCTCTTACTTTAGTCATACTAACTTCTTTGTTGATTTTAGTGTACTCAGATGCATTCCCGCAAGAATTTTGCATTGACAATTCTAAATGGCAGACTACTTTTCTGTAAATATGCAGGTGGAACCTTCCCTTGCTTCATTTCTTCTATTGCTCAAGGGCTACTTTACGACAGAGGTCTTTCCTCACACATTATCATTTTACTCTCTCCTTTTTCTGTGTTACTGTTTTCTAAATACATATATGTGTGTGTGTGTGTGTGTATATATACACACATAAATATATATATACACACACATAAATTGTATCGTGTACATATAATACATACATAATTAACATATAGTATTTGTTTTACATAAATAATGTGTCTCTGTTTTAATTTCTATTCAGTAAATTCACTTTGAGAAGTTAAATATTAGATTGAGAGGTTATATTCTGCTTAATTTGTCTGAATATATGTATCTTCCTAGAATATTTGTTTATTGTCTGTGTCCTTTACTAAGCCAAAAGCTGTACGAGTATAGATGTTTACATTCTTTCATCACAGTATCCCCAGCATTAAAAAATATATATCTGTACCATATCCTAGGTGCTCAGTATATGTTGAATGAATGAGTAAATATGCAAATATCTCTATAATGAAATTTATTTTATTTATGTTTTTATATCTATATCTCTCAGTGGCCTTCCTGAAGGCAAAATTTTATCCAATTATTTTTTCCTATACTTCCAGAATACAGCTGTTTTTATCATATGTGGAAGGTGGATGATAAACATGAGATGAAGTGAGGAAGGAATTTTTAAAAAATCACACAAGGAAAGTGATGCTGGGAGAGTTGAATACATTTTCCATCACAGCAATGCATAGAAACCACGTATTTACTCATGTTGGTCTCACTTTAAAACTCATATATGTTTTCTCTGTCAGATTGTTTCTATGCACTTACGAGTCTCTTATCTTTGTGTTGCTAAATGCAATAAGGCTTCACTCCTTATCAGCACAATAATCATAATTTGACATTCTTACTTTATGTATAATACATTCCATCAAACAGTACGTATTGAGTTATAAAGTATGGGTGTGGCATATATTCTAAATGAGGATTCGAATGAAACTAGAATATCATTATCTTTGTAAAGAAATATATTCATGTACACCAATAAGTCATTATTTTTTAGCCAACACAGGAGAATGTGCCTGTGTTTTATGATATTCAAAGATATGCTAGCATTTATTAACCAGTCTCATTATTTCTTTTTGTGATAAGGTATTCAGATTTCATTTATTTTATTAGGGTATTTTAAATTATTGTATAACACGCCTTAGCACACTTGTACTATAAATAGAATAGGTAAATTTGAATATCACTGTTTTGGACTGGATTTTCTGGAAAATTGCAAGAACATCTGTGTCTTGATTTTTATCTCTAATTTATATCATTTTGCCCTTCAATTTCAATATCATCTTATTTTTTCTAAGTTACAAAATGCTGTGACCTTTTATTACAAAAGAAAAATATATAGTAACTTATTTGAAATGAAATAGAGAACGACAATTTGTTAAATTCAATATCAAGAGAGTACATATGACTCATTCTGGGCATAATAAGTTTAAATTGTCCTAAGAACAAGAACCATAGTATAATACTTAATACTAATGAGGAAGTTATAATTGTGAATGGCTTTTAGAATAATTCAGAATACATTTAGTGCAGGTTCTTGAAAATGAACCTGCACTTTCCATCTTTAGAAAAATTAGCCCTTAAAAATCTGATGTCTTAATTTTCTAAAATTAAAAAAAGAAAAATTAAATACAACCTGGAAATAACCAAGGCAGTAGACAGTCTCTTAAGCTTTGTGGATTTGATATCCTTATTTGTGTAACCTACATTATTTTATCAACTTTATACAATTGTTCTGAGACTAATTTAATATAGCCATGTGTGCTGACTAATTTTATACGTCAACTTGGCTGGGCTATGGTGCCTACATATATGGTTATTCTGTATGCTCCTGTGAGGGTGTTTTGGGGTGATATTTACATTTAAATCAGGGGACTTTTAATAAAGTGAATTGCCTTCCATAACATGGGTAGGTATTATTAAGTCAGCTGGAGTCTTGAATAGAACAAAAGTCTGACCTACCCTGAGGGAGAGGGAATTCTACTAGCAGACCACTTTGGACTTTACCTGCAATATTGGCTTTTTCTGGTTTGCTATTGGTCTGTATATGGGTCTGTAGACTTGAGCTGTAAACTCTATATTCTCCAGCCTGTCAGTCCCCTTCTCCCATCAGATTTTGCATTTACTAAGCCTTCATGATTGTGTGACTCCATTCCTTAGAACAAATCTCTTTATATATTTACACACACTCTATTTTGTTTCTTTTAAGAAATCCTACAAATATAACACATAAACTATTAATTTTGAAATTTGTTAACTTATAATCTTTTGTCAATACTTAACTTACTGTTTGAAAAATTTGTTTAAATGTATCAAACTCAGCTGATGGATTCAAGCCAGGAATGGGGGTTGATTCATGCTTATAATACCAGTACTTTGGGAGGCTGAGGCAAGAGGATTAATTGAGGCTAGGAGTTCAAAACCAGCTTGGGCTACATAGCAAGATGCCATCTCTATAGAAAAATAAAGTTAAAATTAAGAGGGTATCATGGTGTGTGACTGTAGTCCCATTTCCTAGGGAAGTTGAGGTGAGAAGATTGCTTGAGCCCAGAAGTTAGAGGCTATAGTGAGCTTACGATGATGCCACTGCACTCCAGACTTGGTGATAGATCATGACTCTATTTCTTAAATATACACGTATATATACTATACATATATGGCTATAAAAATTACTCTCTGTAATCCAAAAATTAAAAATTTCTCAAATTTTAATTCTTTTCATTGTTAGTCGTCCAGAGGAAATATATTGTTTACTTACATTGTGCGAGACAAAATTATGTCCACATCAACTCTCAATTTTATCTTACATTCTCATTTCCCCTCATAGGTGACCTCTTTAAAAGATAGTAGTGTATTTAGTTGTTTCAAAACTACTGACTGTACTGCCACTAAAATAATTTTGTAAAAACACCTTAAAACCTTCTTCATACTTACAAGTTGAGGCTTAACATTTGTATTCTATATTCAATTAATGACAAATGGTGTAATTCCTATTCAATTATAAATGTTAATATTTTAAAATAATTATAGTCATTGTTTAACATATTTTATAGAGTTAATTGTAATTAGTAATTATGTTTTGGGGCTATTTTTTCTATACTTGTTCACTTAGAATTTTATTCTAATGCAATAAATTGTGTGCTTCTATATATACATTTTCTTCAACAAATACATTTTTTCTTATTATAAGTCTCTCTATGTTAAAATTTACTCTTTTTGGATTGAGTTAATATTATTTTAATTATTAGTATATAATTTATCATTACATATAAATAGTTAATAAAAATAATAATATGAATGTACTTATTAATTAGAATATATAATTAATTTTATGGAATTTTTCTTCTATAAATGTATCATGCTAGAATTATAAAGATTTCACTGTGAATTATTTTACTTTATTTTTAAAAATGTTATCCATGTTAGTATTAAGAAGCTTTGTCTACACCATAAAAGTAGTTGGAATTTGGGAAGAAAAGGTTACAGTAATGTAAGTCAATTATTTTTGTCACTATCTGAATTATATATCTGTTCTTTCATCAAAAATTATTTTGTGACTTTTTTAGCTGAAAATTTAATTTTTTTCCTTCAATTTTCTTGAAAGGAAAAAGTTGGAAACTTCCTTCTCTATAAAATGATTTTTTACTCAGTCATTAAAGTCATTAAAAGTTTACATTTTTGGTACTCCTGATTGTTTTGCACCCTGGGTAAAATCAAAATTAGGGAATGCATTAGAGACATATCTTCCTTTCAGAATGTGGGAAAAGGAAATTTGTGACGGTGAGATGAGAAAGGACACAATCACAGATGTTTTCTTAGGAGAATTAGTTTTAGAAGAGAGTGGCTGTGGAAGTGGATATCTCAAAAGCAGTGCCTTTAAGACTGTTTATGCATGAGTGTCTCTTGGAAAATTATTACATATACCCAGTGGAACAATTATCCCATGCTGAAGATGGGAGCTTGTTGACTGGAGTACCCAACACATCTTAACACTGCTTGTCACTGTTCAGCTTGACAAAATAATGTGTAAATAATAAATAAATGAAATCCAAATGAATATATGAACAAAAAACCTCTTGGAGATTGGTATTATGTTTATCCTCATATTTCCAAAGAGGAAAATTAAATTGAAGTTGAGAATTCATCATATTTATTACTGTAGATTGACTGCTCTAAAATGTTTTGCCATTGTTGTACAAAACATACTTGATTACACATAAATGATGGTTCCCCTGGGAACTCATGAAAGTGACTCCTGCTCTGGAACTATTCATGTAGAATCAACTTCCAATTGATTTGGATAATTAAGTTTACTAGAGGAAATTTCAAATTATAAAAAAGTGGTTATTCCTGCATCCTCCAGCGCATTTGGTGTGAAGCCATGATTTATACAGGATAACTAGATAGGCAGAAATCTGTACATTGTTCCATATATATTTTTCAGGTGCATATACACACAAATCAAAAAAAAATTATCTTCTTTACCATTAATCATGAATACTCATTTCTCACACATATATAATTACTGATGTTTGTATATCTCAAAATAACTTTATATACTATGCAATCATTATGTAATATATACACTAGAAAGTGTTATTAGAGCCATTCTCTCTAGAATGTTGCATAGTATTACTATCTACTTTTTCTTCAAAAATAAAATTCTGGAAGAGATCATATAATCTTCTTCTCATGAGCTTCTTTACTACTGATAGTGATTACGAAACAGTTAGTTTGTTGTTGTTTAGAGAGTGGGTCGCTATCCTGGGTCTTTTTTGGTTCCACATAAATTTTAGATTTATTTTTTTCTATTTCTATGAAGAATGTTGTTGGTATTTTGATAGGAATTGCATTGAATTTCTAGTATTTGTAGATTGCTTTGGATAGTATGGACTTTTTTTTTTTTTTGAGACAGAGTCTCACTCTGTCACCCAAGCTGGAATGCAGTGACACAATCTCGGCTCACTGTAACCTCTGCCTCCTGAGTTCAAGCAATTCTCCTACCTCAGCCTCTCGAGTAACTGGGATTATGGGCACCCGCCGTTATGCTTGGCTAATTTTTGTATTTTTGTAGACATGGGGTTTTATCATGTTGGCCAGGCTGATCTTGAACTCCTGACCTCAGGTGATCCACCCACCTTGACCTCCCAAAGTGCTGGGATTACAGTTGTGAGCCACCACGCCTGACCAGTATTGACATTTTAACAATATCAAACCTTCAATCCATCAACATGGAATATCTTGCAATTTTTCTGTGTCTTCTTCAATTCCTTTCATCAGTGCTTTGTAATTTTCATTGTAGAAATCTCACTTCTGGCTGGGTGTGGTGGCTCATGCCTGTAATCCCAGCACTTTGGGAAGCTGAGGTGAGCAAATCACGAGGTCAGGAGTTCAAGACCAGCCTGACAACACGGTGAAACACCGTCTCTACTAAAAAATACAAAAATTAGCCAGCATGGTGGTAGGCATTTGTAATCACAGCTACTCAGGAGACTGAGGCAGGAGAATTGCTTGAACCTGGGGGAGATAGAGGTTTCAGTGAGCCAAGATCATACCATTGCACTCCAGCCTGGACGACAAAGTGAGACTCCATCTCAAAAAAAAAAAAAAAAAAAAAGAAATCTCTCTTCTTTGGTTATTTCTTAGGTGTTTATTTTACTTTTGGCTAATGTAAATGTGATTACTTTTTAAATTTATTTTTTAGATTGTTTACTGTTGGCATATAGAAATGCTACCAATTTTTGTATGTTAATTTTGTATCCTGCAACTTTGCTGAATTTATTTAACAGTTATAACAGTTTCTCTGAGGAATTCGTAGGTTTTTCCAAATATAGGTCCCATCTTCTGCAAAGAAGGATAATTTTTCTTCCTTTCCGATTTTGATGCCCTTTATTTATTTCTCTTGTCTGACTGCTGTAGCAAAAACTTCTAGTACTATGTTGAATGACACTGGTGACAGTAAGCATCCTGCCATGTTCCAGATCTTAGAGGAAAGGCTTTTGGATTTTCCCCCATTCTGTAGGATACTAGCTGGGGTTTGTCATATACGGCTTTTATTATGTTGTATGCTCCTTCTCTCCACAGTTTTTTGAGGTTTTTTATCATGAAGATGTTGAATTTTATCAAATGCTTTTCCAGCATCAATTGAAATTACCATGTGGTTTTTGTCCTTCATTCTGTTGATATGTATCACATTGGTGGATTTTTATATGTTCAATCATCCTTGAATTCCTGGGATTAATGTCAGTTGGTCATGATGAATGATCTTTTTAATGTACTGTTCAATTTGATTTGATAATATTTTGTTGAGAATTTTTGCATTAATATTCATCAGATATATTAGCATGTATTTTTGTGTTTTTGTCAGAAATATCTTTTTGTTGTTTTGATATCAGGATAATACTGGCCTCATGAATCTGGAAGTATTTCTTCATGTTTTTTGAACACTTTGAGTAGGATTCATATTAATTCTTCATTAAATATTTGGTTGAATTCAGAAGTAAAGCTATCAGGTCCCGGGCTTTTCTTTACTGGGATACTTTTTATTACACCTTTGATCTGGTTACCTGTTACTGAACTCTTCAGGCTTTAGTTTTCTTCATGGTTCAATTTTGATTGGTTGTGTGTTTCTAGGAATTTATCCACTTATTCTAGACTTTCCAATGTATTGACTTGTAGTTGCTCACAGTAGTCACTAATGATCCTTTTAATTTCTGTGGTATCAGTTGTAATGTCACCTTTTTAATCTCTGATTTTGCAGGTTCCCGTTTGAGTGTGTCTAGGAATTCCCGTTTGGGTGTGTGTCCCGTTTGGGTGTGTCTAGAAATGAGCTAGGGCCTGGAATGGGGGCCTGATGATTTTACCCAGTGCTCTATCCTACTTTGGGTGAACTGGTATCCAAGCTGCAAGGCAAAGTCCTCTTTATTCTTCACTGTCATCTCCTTTAGGTTAAGAAAGGAGTCACATTTGTTGCTGCAAGTTGCATTGCCTGAGGGAAAGTATGGCTGACACACTTCCTTAGCCACCTCAGCTGGTGTCTCCCTAGGTTATGTTTCACCCTAGTTTACTGGCTCTAAGCATAGCCTAGCACTAGGAGTTGCTCAGGAATTACAGTCCTTGTGTCCTAGACTGCCTTTCAGATTCAACTAGGACACTGCAACACCTCAGCCCATGGTGATGTGGCTTACTGAGAAACTCAAGTTCTGTCCACTAGGAAGGGTGATTCCTCTCTGGTTAGGGCTGCTCCAAATGTTCCCTCATGTATGGATGCTGGGTGATCCTGGCAGAGCTTTTCTCTTCACTGTGATAGGGCAGCATAGAGTTCAATGTAAATTTCGTCAGTTGCTGTACTCTCCCTTCCAAAAGTGCACAGATTATCTCTGCACCACTCAGCTGCTGCCATGGGGATGGGGGAGGGGTGGCATCTGTGATTAAAGACTTTCTCTTCTGCCCTCCTCAATACCTCTTTCGGTAATATCAAGTTAAAACCTGGTACTGTGATTGCTCACCTGATTCTTGGTTCCTGTGACAGTGCTTTTCTGTGTGCAGACAGTGGTTAAAATTTGGTGTTCCAGAAGGGGAGATGAAAAGTGTAGGCTTCTATTTTACCATCTTGCTCTGCCCCAAAAAATGTATTTGTAAAAGAGTAAATACATGTGTCTAACTTCCTGTCTTATTTCCATTGAAATGAAAAATTTAAACATAGTTTTATAAATATTGGAGAGTAGGCAAATATGGCATAACAGCTCTTGACTAAGTAGACTTTCTTTATAGACATTAAGTTTAGATAAATGTTGCAAAATGTAAGATAATATATCCCATTAATAACACAGAAAGAAAAAATTATCTGGCCATGTATCTAACTGCCCGTACAAGTACCTATGTATACTTGCATTTATATAGGTATAAATGCTTCATATGAAAATAAGCTAAGAAGCTGATCTGAGTAATTTTGTTAATAGAAGTGGACTGCTATAGTCTATAAAGTGTTCTACAAATACCCCTTAGGTCAAATTGATTGATAGTGCTGTTCAGGTAATCTATATGTCCTTACTAATATTCTCCCTGCTTGATCTATTGATTACGGAGAGATGGGTGTTAAAATATCCATCTATAATTGCTGATTTGCCTATTTTTAAATTTCTATTAGTGTTTTTTGTTTTTGTTTTTGTTTTTTTTGAGACAGAGTCTCACTCTGTCACCAGGCGCCAGGCTGGAGTGCAGTGGCACAACCTCAGCTCACTGCAACCTCCGACTCCTGGGTTCAAGCAATTCTCCTGCCTCAGCCTCCCAAGTAGCTGGGACTACAGGCGCGTGCCACCACGCCCACTGTTACTTTTTGCCTCAAATATTTTGATGCTCTGTTTTTCGTTGTATACATGTTTAGGATTACTATATCTTCTTAGGGAATTGACCTACTTATCATTAATGACCCACTTTATCTCTAATTATCTTCCTTGTTCTGAAGTCTGCTTTGTCCAAAATTAATATAGTAACTCTAGCATTTTAAATTAGTATTTACATAGTTTATCATCCTTTATTTGTTTGCTTTGAACTTATCTAAGTCTTTACAGTTAAAGTTAATTTATTTATTTGATAGTGTATATTATTTGGGCTTGTTTTTGTATGCAATCTGATGGTATTTTTTAACTGGTATGTTTAGAGCAATCCCATTTAAAGTGAGTATTAATATTGTTGAATTAAAATCTACCATCTTGTTTGTTCTTCATTACATTTGTCCTGTTTTGTTCTCTTCCCTTTTCTTGCCTTCTCTTTTTTATCATTTATAATTTATAATTTTAAAAAGGTTTTTGTTTACATTTGTTTTCTATGACTGCCATAACCAATTACCACAGACTGCATGACTTATAACAACAAAAATTTATTCTCTCACAATTCTGGAGGCTAGAAGTCAAGATGTTGGCAGGATCACTCTCAGAACTCTCTAGATAATGACACCTGTAGCTTCTGGTGGTTACTGGCTATCCTTGACTCGTATCTGCGTAACTATAATCTCTAACTTAACCCTCACATGTTTTCATGCCCTGTACATCTGTATCTTAATTTCTCTTTTCTTAAAAGATCACCAGTAACATTGGATTTAGGACCCACATAATCAAGCATGACCTAATCTTAACTTGATTGCATCTGCAAAGATCTTATTTTTAGATAAAGTCACATTCATAGCTAATGGGTAGACTTGACTATTAGGGCAGGCACTAGTCAACACAGTAAATGGTCCTAGAATTTACAATGTACATTTTGTAATAATATAGACTCATATACAAATAATACACTACTGCTCCATATGTATTGAAGTTACATTATAACAGAATATTATTCTTTTCTCCCTCCTGTCCATTTGACTTGTTTTCATTTATTACACATTGACATTTTCTTCAAATATACAGTACAATATTGTAATTATTTCTTTAAACAATCAGTTATTTGTTAGAGCCATTAAAATAAGGAAAAGAAGCTTCTATGCTTCTCTTCTATTCATTCCTTTCTGACACATTTTTCTCCATTATGTAGATTCAGCTTTCTAAACTACAGTATTTTTCTTCTGGATGAAGAATATGTATTAATATTTATTGTAGGGTAGATCCACTGACAATAAAATAATTTTTCAATTTTTGTTTGTATGTTTATTTATTCTTTGCTTTTGAAGGATATTTGTTGAATATAGAATTCTGACTTGGCAAAGTTATTTTATTCATCTCATTACTGTAAAGATCCTACTCTACTGTCTTTTTGCTTGCATAGCTTCTGTATTAGTCAGGGTTCACTAGAGGGACAGGACTAATAGGATAGGTGTATATATGAAAAGGATTCTATTAAGAAGTATTGACTCACATGATCACAAAGTGATCGTGTCTGCAATCGATCGTGTTCAATCGGCAGTCTGCAAGCTGAGGAGAAGCAAGGAAGCCAGTCCAAGTTCCTAAACCTCAAAAGAAGGGAAGCCAACAGTGCAGCCTTCAGTCTGTGGCCAAAGGCCTGAGAGCCCCTGGCAAACCACTGGTGTAGGTCCATGAGTCCAAAAGCTGAAGAACCTGGAGTGAGATGTTTGAGGACAGGAAGCATCCAGCATGGAAGAAAGATGGATAGAAGGAAGACAGAAGACTTAGCCGGTCTAGCCCTTCCAGGTTCCTCTGCCTGTTTTTATTCTAGTCATGCTGGCAGCTGATTAGATGGTGCCTACCCAGTTTGAGGGTGAGCCTGCCTTTCTCAGTCCATTGACTCAAATGTTAATCTCTTTTGGCAATGAACTCACAGACACACCCAGGAACAATACTTTGCATCCTTCAATCCAATCAAGTTGACACTCAACATTAACCACCACAGCTTCTGATAAGAAAAGTACATTTCTTATCTTTCTTACTCCCTAGGTAAACTGTCCCACCCATCACCTATTCTGGGTGCCTGAAAGATACTCTCTTTGTTTTTTATTTTGTTCAATTTGACTATAATATGATGAGTTGCAGACTTTTGTTGTTTGTTTTGTTTTGTTTTAATATTTATTTATCCCACATGGTGTTCTGAACCTTTTGCATCTATATTTTGATATTTATTAGTATTTTTGGGAAAAAATAGAGGACATTATTTCTTCTAATCTTATGTTTTCCTTGTTGTTTTATTTATTCTCCCTTTGATATTCTAATTAAATGTATGTTGTACTGTTTGGTATTACTCCATAGTTCTTGAACATTCTGTCCTTTTATTTTTTTTGTCTGTATTTTAGTTTGAATAATTTCCGTTCATTTATATTCAAGTTTAATTCATTCTTTCTCATTCATGCTAAACTTATTAATGAGCCCAGCAAAGGCATTCTTTGTTTCTCCACTTTTTATTTATAGCAATTTCTTTTGATTTCGATATTATCTATCTGGTTTTGTTAGGTTTTCTGTAATTTCAACCAAAGCCTTAACATATTAATCATATTTATTCTTGTTGACCTAAAGGAAGAGTCCGAGGCATGAAATTGAATTTTAAAGAGTTTACTTGTGCCAAAGTGAAGACAGCTGTCCAGGATACACTTCCAGGTTGGTTTGGGTAGTGCTCTCTTTAGCCTTTGTTGTGAGCATGATTTTAAAAGCAAAAGGAAACCAGGAGTGGTCTGATACAAAGTTGTTTAACAGTCATTCTCATTGGCTTACAGAGATGATATTGATTAGAGATTGCTATAGCCTGTTTTACTATAAGGTATGAGTTATGGTGTCTAGCACATGATATTTTATGACTGCTTGGCATCAGTCTAGAGCCCACAAAGCAAGTGGCTTCAAAAGGTAATTAGCTCAAGGTGAGAGTAAGACATGACTGCTGTCACATTTCAATGCTTCTCTGGGCTGAATAATTTAAAAGAGCTTGCATTCTCCAGATCAAAAGTGGCCTTTCTTTCTCTTTCTGAACTCCTTGGTAATTCCAAAGTATGTGTCATATCTGAATCTGGTTTGGTTTATTGCTTTGTTTCTTCAGACTGTTTGGTTTTTACCTTTTGGTATGCTTTGTGTGTTTCTTTCATTGGAAGTCAGTTGTGTTGTAGATAATGAAATTAATAGGACTTTAGTATGAGGAAATATGCTCATCTGGCTGAGAGTTGTGTTGTGTTTGGTCTCATAACAATGAGAACAAGTGGCTTCAAATTCCTCTTGTTATTTTGTCTTCCTTTGTATTATTTTCTTTGGGGTTTCCATGTGAGCTGCATTTCAGAAGTGTCTTATACTCTGTTTTCACTAAAATTCACTGTTACTATAATTAGAGTTTTATTAATGTGGTGGTACGTTTGAGAGAGGGTTGTTCTCTAATCTTTGGATTGTACGGCAATCTTTAGTGAACAATGGCCCCATATGTTGAGAGTATGGTTTTTTTTTCTTTTTTTTTTTTTTTTTAGTTTATTTATTATACTTTAAGTTCTGGGGTACATGTGCAAAATGTGAGGTTTGTTACATAGGTACACACGTGCCATGATGGTTTGTTGCATTCATCACTCTCATCTACATTAGGTATTTCTCCTAATGCTATCCCTCCCTAATACGCCCACCCCCTGCTATCTCTCCCCTAGCCCCGCATCCCCTGACAGACACCGATGGGTGATGTTCCCCTACCTGTGTCAATGTGTTCTCATTGTTCAACCCCCACTTATGAGTGAGAACATGCAGTGTTAACTTTTCTGTTCTTGTGTCAATTTGCTGACAATGATGGTTTCCAGCTTCATTAATTTCCCTGCAAAGGACATGAACTCATCCTTTTTTATGGCTGCATAGTATTCCATGGTGTATATGTGCCACATTTTCTTTATCCAGTCTATCGCTGATGGGACTTTGGGTTGGTTCCAAATCTTTGTTATTGTGAACAGTGGTGCAATAAGCATACATGTGCATGCATCTTTATAATAGAATGATTTATAATCCTTTGGATATATACCCAGTAATGGGATTGCTGGGTCAAATGGTATTTATAGTTCTAGATTCTTGAGGAATCGCCACAGAGTATGGCCTTTTTAAGTCTTCTGGCCCTCATTTAAGGTTGAACTTTATTTCCCTGCTCTTTGGTCTCTTCCCAAGCTGCAGTGGGTATGCTCCAGCATCCCTAGCCTATGTTAGTAAAGCCCTGTTTCTTGTATATTAATATTTCCCTCTCTAGATGAGATAAAGTTGGAAGTGGGAAAAGTAGAGTTGTTTTTCTACAGTTGAGATAAGTTTCTACTACTCTCTTCTGGGGATGTCTGAACCCTAGAAATTTAGCCTTCTGTTACATAAGAGAGAAAATCTGAGTTTTCACAGTTGCTACACTTTCCTTCTTGCCAGGACCATGATGAGGAATGAGGTCAAGATTTCTCTATATTCTTCCCAATCATCCATGGGAGAGCCTGGCAGAATTCCTATTGAAAAAAAAAAAAACTGTAAAACAGTGCCCCGTGCCCCACTGCCCTGTGACTGTAGCCTCCAGACTTTTACTCTCACTCTAGCCCACACTTGTCCTCCAGCAATTAGTTAAAAAATGTATTTTTAATGTTTCCACTGGCTTATATGACTCTGGCTGCTTCCCTCAATGTAAGGAATAGCCCAGATCTTGGGTTTCCTGGAGATATTTGCCTCACCAAATGTCAGGATGATGATTTTCTCTGTGACTTCACTACTCTAAAGAAAGTTGTTGCTTTTCACTTTGTCTATCTTCTTCTTCTTGTAAGGATGGGAATGATAATGGCCAAGTTTTTTCCTCTCTACATTGAAACCAGAGCCTCTGCATGATATTTCAATTAAACACCACCAACAAATGCATAACAATGAACTATTTGGACATTATCATCAAAAAAGGAGTAATTCTACCATATAATTTAACAGTTTTTCACTTTAGTTAATGCAAGAAGAAATGGTATTATTTTCTTCTTTCTACTTTTCTATTCTTAATTTTCCATGATAAACAGGTAATTTATTTGTAATTAATTTCATACAGAACCTTTGAAAGCATAAGTATGTTTAACAGAATTTCAAAACCTTATTAAAAATATAGTATAAAAACTATCTAGATATTTAGTTGACCCAAAAATAAAGAAATAAAATTCATAGGCATTCAAAGTATAATTGCCAACCTAATTAATGAAACTGAAGTTTGTATTTGTCTCTAAACTTCTAGAAGGCAAGAAAATAACAAGTGAGGTAAACATGATCAATTGTCTGGTGTTCTTCAGAAAGTCTTCAGGGAAACAAAAACTTCTCTGTGCTAAATTACACAAGTTTCTCTGCTGTAAATATATTTTGTAAGAAAGATGATAAAATAAATAATGTCCTCAATAATGTGATAATAAAGTTTACAGTTCTATTAATTTTTAAAACCTTAGAGAAATGTCAAAAGCCAAATATAAATGATATTCACAGTCATAGATAACAGTGAAGATGGCACCAAGTAAACTAATATGGGCCAAGTATATAACATTCTCATTATTCATTTTGATCATAGAATAGAATTTATAAAATCCACAGAAGGAGGTATTGCATATTGAATGTTGTAGTAGCCCAATTCCAAGATAACTCCCAAAGATCCCCTGCTTTTGATATGTACAACACTGTGTAGTCCTCTTTGTATTAGGTTTGGTCTGTATGATCCATAGAATATGGCAGGAGTGTTGGTATGTGGCTTCTGAGACTGCAATATAAAAGACCTTGTTACTTTTTTTATGTTCTCTGTCTTTTGGATAGTTTTGCTCTGACGGAAACCAGCTGTCACATCATAGGGCATTCAAGCATTCCTATGTAGAGTGCCACATGGCAAAGAACTGGGGACTTCTGGCAACAACTCCTCTTCGAAGAGACTCTTTTAGCCCCAAATAAGTGTTCAGATGACTTCAGTAGCAGCCAGCAACTTGACAACAACCTCATTAGATTATCTGAGACAGAACAACCCAACTACTGCCAAATTCCAGACCCACAAAAACTGTTGTTTTCAGCTAAGTTTTGCAGTAATCAGTTATACAGTAATTGATAATTGACTTATCTACCTTTAAGCAAGTATTTCCTAAATTTCACCCGTCTCATCTAGATTTGGAACAGGCACTGAAGAAAAGGCACTGAAGAACAGCATATGGTTGGATTCTGAAAAACTGCTTTTTGGTTTTGTTTCTATTCTAAAATGTTGGTTAAATGCAGTATATTTTGCTTTCAAAACAGGATCTTATAACAGTTTAAAAACTTCACTAACTCTTACTGGAACTAAAGATTATTTAAACAACCACACAAAGATGAATTATATTCATTAATTTAAAAAACATTTATTTATAGCCTGCTCTTTCCAAGGCATTGTGTAAGTCCTATGGGCGTAGAGACATACCTTTCTCTTGTGTGGAATAGATCTGTGCCTGTTACATGAAGGTTCTCAGTTAGATAATTAGAGACGTTACTTCAAAAATATGGACTATGAAATGTTGGGCTTAGAAATTTTTAGTTGCCATTACAACACTGGAAAAACAAAATCAATACACCTCTCATGGATTCTCTGATTTTAAACTACGAGGTTTCTTAGTGCTCCTGTCAGGATTAGCTATGAGAAAACGGTTTCTCTTTATACCTGAATTAATTGATTTGTTATGAAGTAATTTGATATAAACCTGCTGATCTTACATAACTACCTATGAAAACCAATGATGTTTACATAAGAATAAAAATTCATTGATTAAGTCCCTATTGTTGGTCATGTAATTCATATAAAAATTACAATTCAAAAAAAATGAGGAGGAAAAGAAAATTTGTTTGGAGAGTTTTTAATGAACAAAAGGTATGCATATAAGTTCTGATTTTCAAAAATAGTTTATACAATGAAAATGTGCAGTGGTAGTTTCTGATAGCTTCTATTATTCTTCAGGTAGAAGATAGTACCTAATGGATGGAAATAAGTCATTATTTGTTTTGAAAATCCATGTCAACATAGTCAAGTATGCAAACTCCACATTTTCAAAATTAAACACTGAAATTTCTGATACAATCATCACTCTCCCAGTGTCCATGTGATTGCATCCACGTACTCCTCTGCCCTAGCACCATCTCTAATGTCTAGAACTGACTGAAAATTATTCATAATTACTCTGCCAAATCGGCCATAATTCACCCAGATAGATGATAGGTACTGAAAAGAGGAACAGCATCGATGCAGAAAAAACTCAAAAGCACTTTAATAATTTGCCATTACTGGGGCATATAATGTTTCGGATAAGCAAAATTTTTCTGATTATGGAAAATTGGCTTGTTTATTACTGAAAGGGCTACCACTATTTTTTTTTCTTTGGAGGAAAACAGGGAAAAAGTGAAAATGGAGGCTCCCAAACTACTAAATAAAATACATTCTATTCTTTGCCCTGAGAGTCAACTCAATAATTAAAACTTGAAACAAGTATATAATTTATAATTTCCCATCATTGAAAATTGGCAGAATAACAAACATTACTGAAGGTTATTATTGCACACGTCTTGAGGGTTCTATAATAGTTCAGTAATGTTTGAATGAAAACTAAAGAAACATATTTAAGGAAATATTCCATATTTATCTTATAAAATGCATTTTCCTTGGTTTTAGTTTGCCGAAGTTGCTAGTAATGTTTTTATACTCATTTTTAAGTCTTGAAGGATTTTATTAATTTTGACTTTTAGAAATTTTGCTCTGTTGAGGTAACAGTAATCAGAATTACTTTTAAAATTTCTAAAGCATTTCTATATTCATAGAAGTAAAGCATCGATTATACATTGTACAATCAATGTTAACATATTACAATGTAGTTTCATAAATTACATTTTAAAAAATTACAGATAATAATGCTGTCAACTGTGAACATCTCAAAAAACTATCATATTGTTGGCTTAATAAACAAAGCTTAGATTATTAGAGCAATGAAATAAAGGAGAATATCACCTTGACTGAATCTTTTTATGTCTGAGTGTTTAAAAATATGTATTTATACATATGTGCAAATATAAATATGTATTTTATCAAATACATATTTACATATTTTGTGTAATACATATTTTTATATGGGCATATATAAACACTTATCTATATATGCACATATGTGTGTGTATATATATAGAGAGAGAGAGAGAAAGAGAGAAAATGAGATAGAGAGAGAAAGGGAGAGAGGGAGAGACAGAGAAAGAGAAAGACAGAGAATTGAGGGCTGAACTCAACAGTGTAGAGGAAGTCCATCAAGGAACTGATCCTGAATTAGCCTGCTTTGTGACATGACAGTTTCATATTGGTGGACACTGCAATGTCATAAGAGTAAACCGTCTATCTCAAAAATAGTTTGAACAGCAAAATTATTTACTAACTTACAGTCTTATCCTGTGAAAGAACATACTAGAATAAATAATTACATTGTGTTGCCATAGATGGTTGTTGGTTGGTATGTATCATTACAAAATGATTGAATGTAATTATATAAGTGACTATCACATGGATCATAAATTTTACTTTCGTATGAAGAAAAATCTAGATTTGTATACTGGTTCTTCAGTTACACTCTTAATATTTTTATTGCTAAATTTTTACAGTGAAAACTAATTTCTAGGGTAAAATGTGTTAGAGAGTAATTTTGTGATTATTTTTACATGAATCTTCCTCTTCATAGTCATGCAGATTATTTTATTTACTTGTTTTAGTGTTCTTATAAATTAAAATATCACTTTTGTTGCATATATGTTATGTGCAGTTTTTTTAGTTAAGAGAAATAGTCTTTAAATGTTTTAAAATTATGTTTTAATCATTTTAAAGTTAACTCTTACAATGGCTCACAATTTTTTTAATAAACAATGTGAGTATAAAGCAAGAGTGTATACCAAACAACTACAAACAAAGATCAAATTAATTTCATGTTTTGGCCAAATACCACAATTATGATTAGCTCTTTGAGGATTTTTTGTGGGATTTGAATGGGCTCCTCCTCTCAATTCATCTCATGCATCTTATATTTAGTCTAAGAAGCAAGAAAATGGACACAGCACCACTGATAAAGGACTCTTTCGTGTGCAAAAATCCGTTGCACTAACACCTATCTGAGAAAAATGATTTGATAAAGAATTTTCTATAAATAAGTGCTCATGTTGCTCAAGTCCTCCTGCACTTCAAAGCGGTGCTATCTCCAGCATAAGCCAGTGGTAAATATTTTAGAATATTTACTATAAAAATTCTGGTTAAGACACTTTTTTTTATGGATGAAGCCTGGCTATGTATAAACCAGCTGAAATAAGTAAATTAATATATTTTTTCTTAAATATAATAAGATATATTAAGTGTAGAGAGGCACTATTAAAACAAAAATTGAGAACCTAACATCAGATTTATGTTCCCATGCCAGCATTTCAGGATATTTCTGTACTTTTCCCTTCAACTAGACTCTCATGCCGGGCACATGTCCGATGGCTTCACCTGGCTGCCTGTGGTGTTCTTCACTTCTTCTCTCACTGACCTAAACTCTCGGATTTTTGGTCCTCTTCTTTTCTTCCCCGAGGAATCCTTTTCTTCATCTTGGCTTCTGGTTCAAGTTTTCAGACAACAGATTTAATCTGATGTTTTCTTCAAGGAACCTGGAGTATAGGTGCAGTAGATGCAGGAAAACCTCTTTTGGTTTAGCTCCGCAGTGAAACAAATCTTGGCTGTTTATTTTTATTGTACTGAAGCAATAAATATTACTTCAAATATCTATTAATATTTGTAAACAGTTGCATTATAAAGACGTTGTAAAGAGTCTTTAATTTTTCTGTGATAGCAAATAATCTTTCCTGATATCTTGGCTGATTTTAGACCAGAGTCCCTAGAAATTAGTGAGGAAACACCATACCTCAGAAAGGAGTTAGGGCTGGGGGAAAAATGTCTTTATTTAAATACACTTCCCCACTACACACACACACATATATATGGAGTTTAGTTACACTGACCTAGCAGAGTTGTCGAGATCAGTAGAAACAATGCCTGAAAAACACCTGGCATAAAGTAAATATTTAATGTTTTGTGGCTATGATTCTATATAAAGTGAAGTTTTACTTCAAGAAGCAGAATCGGGCCTGGCGCAGTGGTTCACGCCTGTAATCCCAGCACCCTGGGAAGCCGAGGTGGGCGGATCACGAGGTCAAGAGATCAAGACCATCCTGGCCAACATGGTGAAACCATGTCTCTACCAAAAATACAAAAATTAGCTTGGCGTGGTGACATGCGCCTGTAGTCTCAGCTACTTAGGAGGCTGAGGCAGGAGAATTGCTTGAACCTGGGAGGCAGAGGTTGTAGTGAGCCGAGATTGTGCCAGTGCACTCCAGCCTGGCACCTGGCGACAGAGCGAGACTCTGTCTCAAAACAACAACAACAACAAAAAAAAAAAAAAGAAAAAAAAGAAAAAAAAACAAAGTAGCAGAATCATACTAATGAACATGCATTATTATGCTGTAGTACCTTAAGCTCTAGGTTTACTTTCACAAAGTAACATTTACAAAATACTGTATCTAATTTGATATGTTCCTTGCTTCTGCTGCCAATGATTAATTTCATTTTGCTAGCTTCCAATCTGTATTTTTTATGTGATTAAAATAGAAATAAATATAATCAAAATTTTACTTTGTATAACACTTACTTCAATTGAGCTTTAAAGAAAATATCAGGCCCAGACAATTAATTTCATGTGGTAAGCTCACATTGATGACAGCAATCCTGAAAGCTAATTAGGAGATTTGTGATTGTATATAAGTTTAGACTAAGAGTGTGACAAGGAATTCACATGTTCACCTCAGGCTTGAAGAAAGAAAATTTCAGCAAAGTTGCACCTGTCAGGTATGTAATCTAAATTTGCAACCCTGTGGGCTTCATGATTCATATTTTGGACTTTGTAGCAATCACAAATCTCAATGACTAAAAGCAATGCATTGTTTTTTGCTTTGATACATGAGAACTGTAAGTTGGTGAGGTGCCATGGCCATCTCTCCACAAATTTAATTAGGAACTGATGTCTCCATGGCAGGGGTAAGAGTATATTATCATGTGCTTTCTCTCAAAGACTTCTACCTAAAAATGACACTTTACTTTTCCCTCATACTTTGTTGCCTCAACTGATAGGGATTAACTTGAAGGAGTTGGGGAGCTCATCATATGCCAAGAGAGAAGAGAAAGGAGAATATGGGCAAATGACTTCTATCTGTATTATGGCATAATGGCATCCTGACATCATTATGGCTTTTCAATAAAGTTTGTTTTGTAACTTTTATCAGATAGCTGTGGTTATCAGACATTTGATATTTAGGTCGGTGAACCATTTTTTATATTTCATTGTTAAGTAAAAGTATTAAAAATTAAAGTAAAATTTTAGATTGATTTTTCCCTTTTCAAACTCATTAAAAAGTCAGATGTATGAAATTAGTGAATCTATTTTCAGCATTTCAGCAAGTATAGAAAAATAATACCTTCATATCTAGAAAATATCTATTAGTATTAGGATAATTTTTTCAAATTGCCACTTCTTGTATACCACGTTTTAATACCAACATTCTATTTCAATTTTTTTTTTTGTCTCTTAGATTAAAATTGGAACTGCTGGAAAGATAGTCGAATAGATTTATCTTACAAAGGAAAAAATAAAATGTTCAGAATTCACAGCAGTAGAAGGAAAGGCATTCTGTTCTTACATAGTTGTAAATAGTGTACTATTTCTCCAATCAACTTCAAGAGAAAATCAAAGATATATTAACTTATAATTATATAATCTAATATAATGTTTTAAAGAATATTTAATTTTATGAATTTGAAGATTTCTTTTCTCCTTTGAAATCAGAAAGAAGGGAGTTAATAACATACTAAATGGACACAGGAAACAGTACTTCTAGTATATATAGATAGGTCACAGAACTAGAAATTACTTTCATATTTGACTTTTTGTTGTTTTGAATTTCAGTGTGGCTTTCTGTGTGTGAGTGGGGGATGAGGAACCTGGAAAGATAGATTTATCATGAAAAACAAGGTTTCTTAATAATTCTATACATTGCTTATTACCATAGTAAATAGATTGATTTGGGCATTTCAGTTATTGAATATTACCAACTTTTGAATGCTGCATATATCATTAGATAATGAGATGTTTCTAGACCCTTTCTTGGTGATTGGTAAATAAGGTGAAAGTGACTATAATGAGCTATTCAGGGTTTTTGACCTGTCCAGATCCAGATCCATTGTAATTGTGAATTAACAGCACTTATGCAAACAAAAGTATTTTGAAACATTTGTGTGATAGATATTTTTCCTTTCTTAGAAAAACAGAAATATTTAGATGAAATGTCTTTCATCTTCTGACAGTATGAGCTGGATACTTGGCAAATCATGATATGGAAAACCAGAAGTAATGCAGATTGAAATTAAACTAACAACTATTGTTTGAATGCCTGTGTGTCCCCAAAATTCATATGTTGAAACCTAGTCTTCAATGTGGTGTTATTACAAGGTGCGCCTTTAGAAGGTCATGAGGGTGGGGAGCTCATTAATAAAATTTGTTTTCATATAAGGTACTGAAGAGACAGGGGTCCTTCCCTTTAATCACACAGAGAACACAGAGGAAAGGTGCCTATCTATGAACCAGGAAACATGTGCAGTGCTCACCAGACACGAAATCTGCTGGTACCTTGGTCTTGGACTTCCCAGACTCCAGAATTATGAAAAATAAATTTCTGTTTTTCATAAGCTACCCACTTTATGGTATTTTGTTATATTAGTCCAAATAAACTAAGACACTAACCAAATATGAATCAACCTGTAGGCATCTCTGCTGTATATTATCAAAATTATTAAGATATACTGGAGTCATTTTTGGCATTGCTTACTTATTAAGATACACTGGGACCATTTTTGGCATTACTTAGTTGCATATAAAATTTTGTCTTCTTCTCATTTGATAACTATACAGTGCCATTAAACATCTTTGCTTTAGGTAAAAATTAATAGTTTTTATGTGCAGAGTTCTTTATATTGTCACATCATTTACTCTTCATTGCAAATGTCCCTGCAAAAGTTGTCAATATACCTAACTATAATGTTGAATAGTAAATTACTAAGAGAGCTTACATGGCTTTCTTAGAACCCCCAAGCTAGTCATCACGGATGTAGATTAAATTATTGGACTCCAAAACATGTGCTCTTTCTATTATATCATACTGAATATTTGGTAGATTAAAATAAAGACCAACAAATTAAAGAATTTAAAAAGAATTTCTTTTCTTGTCACTCTGAATAAATATAATGCATTTCTTATTTTAACATTGTGATCATGGATATATTTCTATTTTATTATAATTATTCAGACAGATTTTGTATTTCAATAATGTCATAATAAACCCTATCCCACATGCTCTTTTACTAACATGACTTAAACACTTTTCTCATTGACAGGTAGGGTCTAGCTTTCTTCCTATCAAATAAGGCGAAGGTAGGGCTGTGACTTTGAAAAAGTGATGCTACGTCATTTCCACATTTAAGTCAGAAACGGTAACATAGCTTCCACTTGATTCTCATTAGATGCTTGCTCTTGGTATCTGGCCACTAAGCACTTTCTGAGTAAGCCCAGCAATGCGGAGGAGCCAGGGCCCACACCACCTGCTAAGCTCCAAACTGAAAGCCTGCTCCAGCTTGCCAGCCACATAAAGGAGCTACTTTGGAAGTGATTCCTCCAACCTCTAGTTTAGACACGATGACTAACACTTTGTAGGGAAGAGATAATTGTCAGTTTTGAACTCTGCTGGTACTGAATATGTGTGAGAAGAATAAATTATTATTGTTGTTTCAGACACTAAGCTATGGGGTTATACAGCCATAGATACGAAGTTGTCTAAGGTACAATTTTCTCTAAGGAAGGTTTAAAATTTTTCTGTATTTAGGGTAAAACAACAAAACTATTTAATGGATATTTATAAGAGTTTTTTATTTGCTTGCACTCATACCTATTCATCTAGGATGGGACTGCCTTTTGTCTCAACTACTGTAAAATAAAATATATTGAACAGTAAATCATTACCTCATTACCTCATTAAAAGCAACTCTCTTATTGAGGAAGAATACATTTTAAAAGACAGTATTTTCATAAAAGAAATGTTTTTAAACCTCTGGTTTGGCAGGAATATTCAAAGCTTAAAAGTATTGATTGTATTGTGAAGCACTTTTTATATTAATTGTTAGAGAATGCCAAAGTCCCTTGTGGTACACAAGGCAAAACAAGCTGATTAAGAGGCTTAGTATTATTTTTAAATTACTTAATTGCCATTTAATGAAATAGGGAGCTCCAACTTCCATGCTACCTAATAAAATGGTTACCCTGCAAAGAATGAATTGCTGGTTGCATTGACCTTGCAGAGCAAGCTGGGTTTAAAAAAGCCACATAATACATTTCTGCAATGATGGTATAGGGACTGAAAGCCATATTACTGGAAATGTGCATGTTAGCATTTATATCCCTTTTATAATTGCTGAAATAATGGCCAACATACATTAAGAAATGTCTGGGTATTCCACTGGGTGCCCTGATTGCAGTCAAACCACACATATGAACACCTCTTAATTGCCAAAGTAATTTCTAAGGAACTAAAAACACAGTTCATTTGCTTTTCCACCCTGCCCTTGGGAACCTGCAATTTTGCTTCATTACAACCACTCAACCTTTAGCCCTCATCCACTTCAAAAAGGTTTGCAGTGTTTTATGTACAATAAAAACCAGCATCCTTATGCAGCCATGCACAATTCCATTATGTTTGTTAGCATCACTATTTTTAAGTTTGGAATTAGCTAATGTCAAAGACGGAAATTTAGTCATATCAATGCATGTATATAAGATGTGCCTACTTGAAATATAAGTGTGTCCCCTTTCACTTGGCATGAACAATTCCATATTTGCAAATGAAGATTAAGTTACCATCTGTTTAGTTTACTGCTTCATTTAATGACAACAATTAGCTGGATAGGAAAAAGGAATTTGAGGAATGCACACTGTATATCAGATTTCCTGTCACTACTCCCAAACACTAAGTTGTATGGTAAATTTACTTATCTGTATCCATATCTACACACACACACATATGTACACCATCATATATATATGTAGCTATGTATGAACATACACACTCATATACACAAACCATTAGTTAATTATTAGTGTGTGTATATATATTCGTCATATATATAACATGTATATACAAATCTTCTGCTTGTGATCAGTTTTTATATCCTTTACTATGTTCATCTTGTATTTACTTTCTTTCTTCACTTTTCTCACATTATTCATATTGTTTACTTTTCGCTTTTATCCCGTAGACTAGTCTCTGACATTGTCTAAGCCACCTCCTTCCTGTATATATTCTGTATCTTACCTGTTGGTGACTGGTCAAATTAACTCCCCTATTCTCAGACACCAGTACCCAGATTTTCTTGTCCTTATCCACTCTTAGTTCATGAACTTCAGGTGAAGCTGACAGTCTCTACAGTTGTTTTCCCACTTTAGTTTGTTCATTGCAATCCATTGTCATGACTACTGTGATTGCCTTGGGTTAAGTTTTTGACATACAGTTGGCCAATGAAAAGAATCTGGAAAATCATGTAGCTCTTCTGGGAAAGATATATTCACTTTCTATAAATTCGTTAATCTGGTTGTATCTTAGTCTTGAATAACCATAGCCTGAGATTAGCATGACTAAGAATGAATACAAAGAGAGATATGAAAACAGATTTTTAATAGTATACTTAAACAGTTGGATCCAACATGCTTTAGGTTATAGATGTTTCAGTTGTATAAGGCAACAGTACCCCCTGCCGCCTCTACCCCACAAATGGATTCTTTTGTTATTATTAATCAGTTGGATTTTTCTTCCTTGCAATGAAAACTAAATTCTAAATATAAAATTCTTGATTATTTTCTGTTTCTACATTTATGTCCCTTTGGATTTGTATTTGTTGTCTAAAGTATCCTTCTTCAACCAATGTTCTATTTTATTTTGTTCAGGCTACTTCACTTTTTCTCTTTTTTTTTTTCAATTTTATGTTGCATTGCATCCCCCATTTCCTTTAGTCTTCAGTCTGTTACTTTGCTACTAGCTCTATTTTTTTTTTCTTCTGCAGCAGGATATGATGAAAATTGCTCCTTTTCTAAGATATATTATCTGACTTAGGAGCAGGGTATACTGCTTTAGTCAACCTGGCATGTTTAGAGAAATTCTAGTCACAAAATGGAGAAACTCTCTTTTCCTTTAACTATTCAAGGGTAACGGCAGTCATTGCTTTCTATCTCCTGTGACATTTTGCTTCAATATCATTATCTCTTGATTTTAGCAACTAGCTCATTTCAGAAGTAGTAAAGTCCAGATTCTTTGGAACCAACAAATTATTCTCAAATATATAGGTAAATTCAATAGAATTAGGAGTTTATTAAGTATATAATAAGAATTCATAATAAGCAAAGAATACAATTGTATTTCATAGATTACATACATGAAATGTAGAGGACCAACAGTAACAAAATATTATGTGTGGTATTTCTTACATTAGATTTTATCTGTTCACATTCAAAACTCTGTGGGAGGTGGGGAGTTGGGGAAGGATAACATGGGGAGAAATGCCAGATACAGGTGATGGGGAGGAAGGCAGCAAACCACACTGCTATGTATGTACCTATGCAACACTCTTACAGGTTCTTCACATGTACCCCAAAACCTAAAACACAATGATATATATATATATATATATATATATATATATATATATATATATATAAATTTCCTTCAAAATGTCAATGAAAGTGAACTGTATTTATAAGATTACATTAAGTGTAAAATAAAGAATGGTAGATAAATGGCAATAGACATGTTGTCCTCATGTCTATGATTGTCTATGACAATCAAAATTCATTAGCCTTCAGGTGGGAATTGACCTTACTTTTGTCTTAATTTTTGGCCCCAAAATTCATTTATATTCAAAGGTTGCTTACAAATAAATAGGTAATTATGGTTGATACTGAAAAGTTTCAGAGATCTGGGTGATATTCAAAATTCCATATAATGTTTGAGGGTTATCTAACTGCAGTAGATCAAGAAAGTTCAATTTGACAAACCTTTCATTGGTTCTTGTTATCACGTGGGAAGTAAATGTTGAATATGAGATAATGCTATTCCTTAGCTAGAGTCTATTGCAGGAAAAGATTAATCCACATATTGGCATGTAATGGGATTGGCAAAAGTTACTTTGGGAAGACAAGACTCAGGATATCTCACTATTTCTGGGGAAGTTAATGAAAGATGCCACAGAAAGGAATTATATTTGAATAAGAGTAAGAGGATATATCAAATACTGGGTGGAGGTAAAGAATCTATTTCAAGTACATGAACAAGAATAATCAAGTAAATGAAAATCTAAGGGCATATTGACAAAGTCTCTCTCTTTGACAAAACTTAGGCAGGCTCCTCTGAACCCTCTTTTCAACCAGGCATAAAATAAATAAATAAGTTGTATTACCAAGAATAAAATATTATTTAGCATGAAATGAATGAATCTTGGGTACATTATACTGAGCAAAGAAAAGCCAATACCAAATGATACACATTGTATGATTCCACTTATGTAAGTTCAAAAATGTTATAAACTATTTTTGTAGTGACAGCAATCAAAATACAGTTCATGTGGAGTGAGCATTGACTGGAAGTGGGCTATAGGGAGTGTCCTAGACTGACTAAAATTCTGTATCTTGGCCAAGTTTATAAAAGTATTTACAATGGTAAAACTTATTGAATTTCAAATTTAGAATTTGTATATTTAACTGTTAAGTTTTACTCAATTAAAAATTTAACCAAAAAGTAGATGCAGTTAAAATCACACAAAGTGTTATAAATAATCAGATATTTACAAAGTATGAGAAAAATAGATATTTTAACATCTGCAAGATGTCAAAAATGTATTTCCATACACACTTTTTATAAAGTTTCTTGAAGTTGTGCTCTATCAAATTAAGGGAATATTTCAATACGTACTAAGACACAGAATACAGAAAACAGAATCCACAACTCAGATATTAGGTATAGTGAATCCCCAAGACTATGATAAAAAAGATTCCAGGTCAAAAAGCATGCATCAGTTTTAGTGGACAAGTAGATCATATTGGTTGGGTTTGTAGTCTTCTAGAAAAATTTCTTCAGGTAAGGGAAATGATAACACCGCCAATAGGATAGCCAGGAAACTCCAACTACAGAAAACGTAACTGACCAAAGGTCCTGGCAGCAGCGTTCAGAAACCTATAGTTGGATTTACAATTGGACCACCTCAAGACATTACTTGTTTTCAATGTTTTTAAAAAGTATACAGAAGAAATGTATACTAATTACAACTATATCACTCAGTGAATAATCACAAAGTGGAAAAAGTCATCTTAATGATAACACAGCCAAATGCCCCTTCCCCTGTACAATCCCACTGTTCTCTCTCCTCTCAAAGTTAACCATTTAATATCTAACACCATACAGTGACTTTCTTACTGTCTTTGAATGTCATATAAATGGACTATAACATTATATTCTGTTTGGCTATGCTGGCTGCATTAGTAGCATTCAGAAGTACTGTATCTTTTTATTCTCTTGAAGAGTGTAAGACACTTATCTTTTACTTCCTTCAATGTAGAGAAGTAAGTGGAGAAGACATCTGGTTCGCAGCAGGATTAGGTTCTAAGTAACCAGGAAGCTTGCTTGATCAAGCAGATCATTCCTGTTTCACTTCTCCACTCTTTAAAGAGCATTTTCTGGGATCGTCATTCAAATGAACTCTTCACACTTGAGACCTTAACTCAGTCGGTTTTTACAGGAACACACAGCAAGGCAATTTTAGTGGATGTTGTTGGTTCTACATTCAGATGTTTTTGCCACCTGGTTCTTTGCTTTCTTCCTCTAGCTATTATATGGTTTTTTGTTTGTTTCTGTGTCTACATCTGCTGTTCTCCTCAGGAGCCTTCCGTGGGCTATTAAGCATGTTTTTCTGGAAGTGTCTTAATAAATCACTTACACAGAAATCTCCTCTCACTGCTTGCTTCTAGGCCTAAGACAACAATCTTCTCTATATTTCCCCTAACACAATCATCTTTTCCACTCTTTATTATACCTATTACTTGTCTGTTTTTAACCAATTATTCCAAGTTATATAATTTCTCTGATAACATAGGTAAATAATAATCTATACAATTTTTTTCAAGGATAAATTTTGTTGGTTGTTTATTTTCCATATTGATATGGACCATTCAATCTTACTTTTGTAGTATTTCCGCATAAAACTTAGTTTAATTCTTTCCTATTCAATACTCATTTTTAAAGAGCTCCCATTGTAGATTAATTTTTAATATATAAGGTGGGAAAGTTTCTAAGAAAGTGAAATGGGCAGTTAACCACTCCAGTTTACATGTTTGACTTAGAAAATGTCATTCCTAAGTCAGTTAGCCATCTTTGAAATGCTTTTATGTGGCTTAACATTAGGATTTAAATAGTCATTGTTTGACTTGCAGAAGTTTTCTGTAGGCAAGACATTCTCTTTGTTCATATGTTTTCATCTCTGTTGTCAAAACCTGCAAAACTGATTTCTTTTCTTCCTCTCATTTTTCTTGTTTTTCAAAGAGTATATAAGACTTTTTCTTACCTGAGATCAATGTTTTTAAAATAATTAAATATGAGAGTAACATTATCTCTATTTAAAGAAAATAATTTAAATTCCATTTACCCCTATGTAAATGCCAAGTTTAGAATCATAAAGTAATTCTTAGTGTTCCCCATTTTTCATATTTCTCTGATTTATCTAAAATTTTAAAATGAAACTTTACCTTAGTCATCAGCTCAAACTGGAGTATCATTCTTTGTTTTTAAAAAAAGATAGGATAATATTTAGGTCTCTCTCTTTATGATTTCTAAAATTCAACTTTATAAAAATATGTTAGTGAAGCAAGAGGAAAGTTAGAGCTATGAAGCTTCCCTAATTTTATGAAGTCACAGTTTAAAAATTAAAGAAATGCAAGTTTTAAAAGAAATTTTATGAGAAACTCAAGGTTTAGGTAATTATAAATTTCTAAGTTTCTGGGAAAAATGTAATTTCCACTAATCTACTTACACGTACTCTATGGAAGTTTATTCAAATGGGAAATTCAGATAAATATGTTATAGAAAGACACAGCTTGAAATGACTTAGAATAATGACAATGGAATTATCAACATTAAACTCTATAATAGCAAAGCAGTGATAGTTCTAATGTAGTCAATTTAATTCTAAATGCCACTTTTTAAACACCCTACTTCTATAAGACTTCTTTCAAACATAGACTTTGATTTTTGTGATTTATGCAGTTCGACAAAGCAAACAATGAAATTATTTATTGAGTTATTCACATGTGCCTAACATTGTACTGAGTACTTTAGATGTGATAATTCTTTTCATCTTCTCAATGAATGAACTGGGTTGGTACAATTATCATTTCCATTGTAAATATGAGGAAAAGCGGCATATCTATTAAGTGATATATGCAGGCTTTACATTCTGAGATTTGCCTCCACCTCCTTCAGAACAATCTTTACCATGTACTAGAAACTCTGACTCCTGATGTAGAGACATTTTTATGGAACCATGGTCATCAACTCTTACTGCCTACTCTAATTATTGTTTTTGCATAAGAAATATTCCCAAAGTTTATTTCTTAAAAAATTTAAGTTATTCATTAAATTATTTACATATACTTGCTTGAGTAAATATTTATTGCCTAAATGTCGCTATCAACAGAGGCTCATTGTTTCTTCTTAAATCATTCTGCAAATAATTGTACAAATCTTCTGCAAGTTAAGACTTCAGTCTTTATGCGTAACTTTGTTAGAGATGAATTTAGTAAAGCATTTTGGCATGTTAGATTATTAACTCTTGGAAATGCTTACACTGATTTTTACATTATCTCTATTTCATAGACTAGAGGAGACTGAATGGTATTGAAATATATATGTATAAATACATACAGTTTTGATTTCTGTTTATTGGATTCCATCAATATTATTATATTTAATAAGAATTTTTATAAAGTAAATTAAGTTTCCAAATGAATTCCATAATAAAATGAGAGACACAGTCTTTTGGAATAATGCTTCCAAAAGAGCAAGTGAAAAATAGTTATTTCAAAAAGTAATTTTTATTAAAGACATTTCATGGCATAATCACACCTACGGGGATGTATTAGTATCCTTCGAGACATGAAGGACTCAGAGAAAAAAAGACTCAGCTCCCGGAACATGCCTTTCTTTTCCTTCTATCTATGTTCATTTTAGTAGAGCCTGGCACCAATGAATGCCAGTTAATCCTCTATAGATGATATGCTTTACTAATAATAACCCAAAATTATGTCTGAGATAAAGGTAAATATTAGTAGGGAAATATATGTAGAGGAGGTAAAAAGGTTTAGTGTTTGCTGAAAATGATAAAGGAAATATTTTAGTTTATATCTTCAAATATGCACACACATTTTAATAGTTCACTTATCTCTAGTGTTAAAGGGAAAGAAGCTATTAACACGTGAATTTTTGAGATATTTGAAATGTAATTTATAGTAGTATGTAATAAACCAAGATAAGAAATACAGTAACAGGATTAAGAGAGTTAATATAGCTCTAGTGTGCTAAATTAAGATTACAACCAACAATAGCTGAGAGAGTGTGCAAGGCAGAAGAGGCAGAATAAGTAAAGACATGTGAGCTAAACACATGGAGAACTGAAGGAGTGCATCGTATGAGAAAGACTGAAATGTGAGACAAATCCAAAAGTTGAAGGGTTTGGTTCCTGGCTAATGTACACACCTATGGATGGTTTTTCACACTCAACCAATGGCAATTAAAAAGGTCTTATCTGGCAGGTCTGATGAGAAAAGCTGCCCTCTCCACACCTGACTTGTGGCATAGCCAGTATGTCGCAGTCTCTGAGATGAGTTTGCAGTCAAGGTTTCAGGTTGGGCCTGGCACAGTGGCTCACACTTATAATCACAGCACTTCGGGAGACTGAGATGGGAAGATCACTTGAAGCCAGGAGTTCAAGACTAGCCTAAGCAACAAAGTGACACCCTGTCTACAAAAATAAATAAATATATAAAAATTAGCCATGTGCTGTGTGGCACATGCCTCCCAGCTTTTCGGGAAGTACTGAGTAACTGTAGGCAATTATAGCACAATAATATTTGTGTCTCTAAAAGTATCCAAACATAGAAAAGGTACAGTAAAAACATAATATAAAAGATAAAAAATGGTACACAGGTACAGAGCACTCACCATGAATGGAACTTGCAGGACTGGAAGTTGTTCTGGGTGAGTCAGTGAGTGGAGAATTTGAAGGCCTAACACATTACAGTATACTACTGTAGACTTTATCAATACTGTATTCTTAGGCTCCCTTTTATTTATTAAAAATATTCTTTCTTCAAAAATAAATTAATCTTAGCTGACTATACCATGTTTACTTTATAAACTTTTACATTTGTTTAACTTTTCTGAGTTATTTGTAATAACTCTTAGCTTAAAACACCAACACATTGTACAGTGGCACAAAAGTATTCTTTCTTTACATTCTTATTCTATAACTTTTTTCTATCTTTAAAAGTTTTAGTTTTGTTTTTACTTTTTAAACTGTTTAATTAAAAATAAAGACACACACACATTAACTTAGGACAACACAGTGTCAGGATCACCAACAAACTGTCTTCCCCCTCCATATCTTGACCACTGAGGGGTCTTCAGGAGCAATAACTCATGTGGAGCTGTCATCTCCTGTGACAACAATGCCTTCTTCTGGAATATCCATGAAAGACCAGCCTGAGGCTGTTTTACGGTAACTTTTTTATTTTTCTAAGTAGAAGTACAACTCTAAAAATAACAATTAAAATCATAATGTAGTAAATACGTAAGCTAAGATGTAGTCATTTATTATCACTATCAGGTATCATAATTGTGTGTACTATATTTTCATATGATGTGCAGTAGGTTTGTTTACACCAGCATCACCAGGAACATGAGCAACGTGTTGTGCTAAAATTTTATGACAGTGAGAATGTCATTAGGTGATAAGAATTTTTAAGGTTTATTATAATCTTATAAGACCACCATCATATATGTGGTTTGTCATTTACCAAAATGTCATTATGTGGTGCCTGACTGTACTATCACATCACAGTCAGTCATTGAAATCTTGACTGATACTTTCATTTTGCCTTGTTATCTTGATTGCCTCCTATGACACCTGGCAGCTCAGCTCTCTCCAGCTGAGCTCGTCAGCTCCTGACAAAAGGAAGAAACTTGTGACAGTTAATTTTAGGTGTCAGGTGGACTGGATTACAGGATATCCACATAATTGATAAAGCATTATTTCTGAGTATGCCTGAGTGAGGGTGTCAGTGGCCTGAATAAGGAAGATCAGCCCTAACCCAATAAGGGCAAGTATCCTCCAATCGGCTGAGGGCCCGGATACAATAAAAAGGCAGAGGAAATGTGAAATAGTTTGCTCTCTGTCTACTGAAGCTAGGATATCATTTTTCTCTGCCCTTGAATATTAGAACTCAAGGTTCTCCAGACTTTGGATTCTGGAACTTGCACCAGCAATGCTAAAGGTCCTTAGGCCTCCAATCTCATACTGAGAGTTACTCTGTAGGCTCCCTTGGTTCTGATGCCTTTGGACTTTGATTAAGAGTTACACCACAAGTTTCACTGCAAGTTTCTCCAGCTTGCAGATGGTCTATTGTGGAACTTCTCAGCCTTTTTAATCAGATTAGTCAATTCCCCTAATAAATCTCCTCTTTATCTATCGATCTATCTATTGATCTATCTTCTATCTATCTATTCATCTATTATTTCTATCTCTTTCTGGAGAACACTGATTAATACAGAACTGATAAATCAGAATCTAGGAAGTGTGGCGTTCTGATTGAAAATAATCCTGTGAGCAATAATGGGTATCAATAGTCTAAGCTCAGGCAGAGGTTATGGAATGCCAGATGGATTTGGTAGCTGTCTAGGAGGTAGATTCTGTAAGATTGGTCCACTGATGATGTGAGAGCATGATAGGCCATGAAGAATTGTCAAGATTGAGGTTTTGATTTATTTCTTGGGAGACTGGATGGCTTTTGTTTTTCACTCACATAGTAGGTAGTATCAGAGATGAATGAGAGAGAGGGGAGAAAGACAGAGAGAGATAGGTTTGAGGGAAGAGAAATAGGCTAGTTATTTAGAATAATCACGGAGATTTTAAAAGTAATTTCGGTATCTATGGTAATTAAATTATGGCAGTGTTGAATTCAAGGAAAAATGTGTGAAAAGAAAAGAGAAACAAGAAAAAAATTCTGGACATACCAATATGTACAGAATTATTGGCCTAGAGTGTACACCTGGTGAAGTACACGAAAGGTGAAGTGGTAGAAGGAACATTAATTAATTGATTTTTGCCACATGTAGTTTTAGTCTCATCATAGAGGTCTTTCAAATTCCCCAAGTTCCTTCCTACCTCAGAGCTTGTGAAAAAGTTTATTTCTCTACTTAGGAAACTCTTACTTCTTATGTTTCTCTACATCTGCTCTGCTATCTGCTACTCACTCACTGGCTTGGATTTAAAAATTTCTTTCTCCCTGAGATGAGCAGAAAAAAATTAGGAGGGTGGAACTAGACAAACCATGTTCAAATACTAGCTCTCTAAACTAATAACTCCATGAATCAGAAATCTCTTAACCTCTCTGAACTTTAATCTCCTCATATGTAAAATACATAATGAGATTTAAATACTGAGAGCACACAGAACAGTCCTGGCCCAGAGTAAGTGTTAAATCAACATTAGCAATTGTTACATGATTGTGTTGCTCTCTTAGCATCCTGTCCCTTTTCTACAGGAGCTTTGAAAGCTTGTAGGAAGGATTCTGCCTGTCTTCTCACTTCTGTGTCTCCAGGGCTTGGTGCATAGTGGGCACGTAGTAAAAGTGGTCCTTCGGGTATTTTTTTTTTTAGTTTACACTCTTGTAGGAATCTTCATCATCATTGAAAATGTCAGTTGCCCAAAGAATACAGCACATGAATGTGGTTATACCTGGTTTCATCTGATTAACTCCTTCACTTAAAAAGGATTATAACACATATCTCCAAGTTTAGTTATTTTTCTAATAGTTTCCAAGCCCAGAATTTCCCTTGTTTTTATACTGCAACATTTCTTCTGATTCACTGGCAGTGTGTTCTCCTTTTAGAATTAGTATAATTGAGCTGAATCTCCTACTGTTCCAGATTATAGATGTATATTACATCCTCTGGTTTAAGGAATTTTTTTTTTTTACATGGAGAGAATATTTTTTAATAGTTACTTCCAACTCATAATTTAATTTCTTCAGAGGCAAATCTTATTTTTATTTTTTCTGTGATGTACTTAATGCTGTTGCATTTGTGTATGTAAGCATGTATTTAGTTTGCTAGTTTTCATGCAATTTTTCCCTAATAGCTGTCAGATATATTGTTATCCTGACCTGCATTATCCTTGTCTTTTTGTTTTATTTTACAGAGACAATGTCCTCTTGGATCTCACTTAGGACTATTATGCAGATACTGCATGAGTTCTTTTTTTTTTTTATCTTTTTTAATTGAGTAAGTCACATATAAAATAAAAACTTTTCTCAAGTGATGTAGGACTAGTTACTTCCTTTCTTTTTTCTTTTTCCTTCCTTCCTTCCTTTTGGTTTTGCCTATTTTTTCTTGATTGAAGATGGACTTATCCAAGCCTACATGACAAATCATGATTTACCTTTATATCTGTTTAAAGATTTCACATATGCCACCATTTTTTCTCATTAAGTTCTAAACTCAGAAAACACTCTGAGACACTTGAATAGTTTCTAGATAAAGCTATTGCTCAATGAATGCCACTTTTAAAATTCAAGATATATAATAATTTTTGCAGTAGATCAAAGGAATAATCAGTGTGGGGCCAGGGGCACTTTCTATGGAGTATTGACTAAGAGAGTAAGAATGAAATTGAAAGGAGGAGAAGCTATCAGTTAATATATACTTTCCTGGGTCCAAACCTCTCTGGATATATGGATGCAAGCAAAATCTTTGGCTAAGGTAACCTTCTGCTCTTCCTCCCACACTCTAGAGACTTGTAGCTCTCTCACAGGCCGTTTATCTTCTCAATAATTGTTTCCTTTATGGTGCTATCTCCCTAGCCATATATCTTGATGACAGACAGGTCCAAGTAACCTGATAAATTACAGATAGCAGTCTAGTCAATAAATGGCCTAGACCCCAAAATTTATTTACCATGCCTACAATAAAACGACTGATAAATACAAATAAGAAAGCCTGAAACTTTCTCATGACATAAGAGAGAAGTACCAGTTGAGGTACATAATCTGCTGAATGAGAGCCAAAACTACTGGGTTCACAGGATAGATGATCACAAATTGGGGGGAAAAAAGAAATTAAATATGTATTTCATTAATAAAAATCACCACAAATATGTATATTTGTTTACATAATGTGAAGATGTAACTTAATGACAACGCACATTGATTAACCTAAAATTTAGAATTTCATGACCAATAATGCACTAAAATTTTAAAATTAAAAATAAAAACTTTGAACAAATGTATAAATTAACTCCATCCAAAAATAAAACAAAGAGCAGCATCAGTCACTAAACAGAAATTTAGAATATCAACTCAATGGAGATGTGGGAAATAAATAACGAGCCTGCAACCGAGAATTTTATTTTTATTTTATTATTTTCCTGCGTGACTCCTAAAACTCTGTTAATTTTTATCATCCTCAAGTCTAAGGCTAATTCACTTTGCCTGAATAACCCCAATGTATTACATACTTGGAACCTAGAAAGCAAGACTGCTTTAATATGTATTACAGATTAAAAACATAATAACATGCTATTAATATTTTTATTTTAATAATTATGCTGCAGCTATGGAATAGAATTCAGTTTTTCTCAGTAACTTAATACTGGAGTACTTAAGATAAAGAAGTATGATATCACAATTTACTCTCAAATGGCTCAACAATAAAATTATGTATATTTGTATATCTATCTGTGCTTCTATGTCTCTATGTCTCTATCTATCTATCTAAAAAGCAGGGCACAAAAAAAAAGGAGGAATGATGATACAGTGAATAGGCTAAATTACAACAATCCATGAGTAATAAGGGTGTGCAATATTTCTTTATAATATTATTATAATTCTTCTGCAAATTTGAAATTATGTGTTTATAAAAAGTTATATTTTTAAATATTTGCTATATTAATTGATATTTAATCTATATTTAGCTTTTTAAAAAGTATATACTATATAAATTAAAAATTAAAATACATGTAATATTAAAAGATGAAACAGAGACTGAAAAAAAATTCTAAAAGTAAACTCTAAGTATTGTGATGACAGGCAGTTATTTATGTTTTTTCCCTTTAATTTTATATGTTTTTGAATATATGCACATGTACATGCCAAATTGCAAGGTAAAGACCATGTAATGTAGATATGTTAGTAGACTCAAGTTAACATATGTGATACTTTTTCTAGTGAAGCTTCTACAATAAAGTTACATTTTTATTTATAACATGACTATATATTGATAATTTTTTAAAGTGAAAAATAATTAAGTGAATTATGTTAGCTTTGTTATTTTACCAAAAACATGTAAAACTTTGGGTACTTTGAATAATTTTAAAAATTTTACTTAGAAAGAAAACACTATATTTCATAGTAAAATAATTAAGGAAAAAATATTTGAAAATAGAGAAAATATAAAATGCTGTTTTTAAAATTATGTTACATATCATTTAAAAATTTCCTGGGTATCTTGCATTTTACTTAGAAATCAATAATTTTATATGAGTAAAAAAATAAAGAGTTAAAAAGGACATCATGGAAGAAGAGTACATGAGTATGTATTTTCAAGGAAAACTAGTGGATGAAATTTTGTTAGAAGAAATATTTTAGTTAATTTTCTAACAGTTATATGGAATATTTCCAAATATTGTAATTTTCATAGCAAATATCAAGATTACTTTTCAAATATTTTTGTTAGTATAATGTAAAATGTGAAAAGGTTGTCATTAGATCATTTCTGGTTGTGCTGAATCATGGATTGCAATATACGTAGTGTCAACAGTCCTGAACTAGCTGCTTCAGGTTGGCTAAATTTTAGTCACTGGAGCCATCTCTGATTGTATTGAGTTAAACTCATTTCAAATTCATATGCCCTATTATTTGAGGAAGAGTAGAGATTACACTTGAAATTTCACTGAAGTCTAAAAGGCAATGTCATTTTTACACTTCTGAGTTTTTAGTGTCATTCTAGAAATAAAAGCCTTGGCATTATGTTATCTACCAAGTAAATACTTACAGACAAGTGTGCTTATTAAAGCTAGATTGCCAAAAATCAACAATTCCATGAATACTGGGGCCTGTGTAATGCAATGAAAATCATTCTAAATGATAAAATTTAAATTAAAATTATCCTCTAACATGGGATCTATATTATATTATGTGATTGTGGCTGAAACAATTGACACTGGAAAAAACTTAGTTAAATTAACTTACTCAACTCACAGACATATCTGAAAAAAATAAACGAAAGAAAATATTTGAAAACTCCACTTTACCTCACTCTTTAATTCATTCATTCTTCATCAACAAATATATGTTGATTTTTAACAGAAATTGTAATAGGTTAAATGAAGGCACTTTATGAACAAATCTTTCCCAGAATGAACATTAATCTATGACAATTTTAAATGCTCAAAATTTACAAATATATATATGGATGATTTGATGTGAATAGATAGATATGTCCTGGAATAGTAAAATAATGTGTTAATTATGAAGGTAGATTTTTAGTGTATTATTTCTGTCTGGTGCATGGGTCACATCATGCATCAGTAATGAATGAAATTGGCTTTATAATTCTCGGTACAATATGAGAAGGATGACACTCAGTATTAGAGTTGAATTTTATATTTAGCAAAAATGTAGTAGCTCATGAATTTGAATAAACCTTCAATGATCACAGTACTTTAGAAAATAATCTGCCACCTCACAACTTTAAGATTCACCAGATGAAAGGTATAAAGAAAATAAGGTTTTGTCTAAAAAATGCATTTTCATGTTAAATGATCTTTGATGATTTTTAAAATTTTATAGCAGCTTAGTTTGTTCCACTGCTATTTCATTATTTCAGTACATAATTATATTTTAGAAAAACCATATCACTATTCATTTCAAATTACAGAACTTCTATATCTAAACATGTCACCAAGAAATCCTTTATGCTTATATGATATGTTTACAGATTCTATTATATATACTTCAATGTCTTCCTTTTGGAAACAAAAAAAGCATAGAGCAATATAAAATGTATCTTCTGGCACCAAATATTTGTATAATGTGCAGAAATAATGAATAAAAAGATAATTTTGAATACTGAGGTACAAGGTGATGAAAAGCATCTAACATCTCTTAACAAACTGTAGAAAATCATAAATATGAATATGCTATTATTTCTTAACAAGAAAAATGTTGAGTATCTATAGCTGCTTTTTCTTCTCTCTGTGTCCTCTTCCTGACTCTCCCAAAGAACACATTCTTTTCTCATATACACAGTCCCCATTTACCATGAATGTTAGCTGTATTTTATATCTTTTATTCTGCTGACAGGAAAAAATGAAAATAAAACTTCTATTTATCTGCAGGCTAGCATTACTGATCGTACTTGATAAGTAATAATGATCAGTTTACTGCTTCATAAGACTGAAAATAATTAACTTCTAAAAGTGTAGAATGGACAGATCACTCCAGGCAAAATTTAAATGATTTGTGCATATATGGCGTATTAAATTACTTCATGAAATATTTAACCTAATTTGTTTAAAAACAGAAAGGAACTTCAAGGCCAATGACTTAGTTTGTGTTTCAGCTGGGAAGCAAAGCCTGAGACCAATGCTAGTATGCAGGTAGTTTATTTTGGAACATGACCCTAAAGGAAATGAATTATAAGTATAAAAAGGTCAAGGAGATAAAGGCAATGAAGGCTGTACAATTAAGATGATCTCCACTGTGAACATTTGGCATTTGATCCTCCTGGAACCCCCTGGGTTGCTGTATTGAAAGAACATCAAAATTGTCCTCCGAAGAGAAGAAAGAAGTGACCGTTTTTCCCGCACAGCCCGTTTCCCAGTGGACAAGAGTTGCTTTAGAGTGTTCTAACACTTTCATTTCCAGGTTGTCTAATCCTTGCATGCATCCTGCACAGGCTCATTTGAAAAGCCTTGTAGGAAAAGTGAGACAATTGATGGTGTGGCTAAGGAGAGTGAGAGGTCAGAGTGCTAGGTTATATTTATATTGATCTGGTTGACAGAGCAATGGCTGCAGGTGACACGAGAATAGGTTAGGCAGGTATACAACTACTAAAAGAGAATTAAAGTGTTGCATTCCTAAATTAAGACCTTGGACTTTGATTAAATATAGAGGAATGGCTATATAATTTTAGCCAAGTTCTTTGTTCCTGCCATGGTATTTGACTTGTCATATAGTCTCCTATGGAAAACAAAGTGAATGAACTCTTTCAGTGTCTACACTTCCATATGGGATATGTTTTCGTTTTCTCTATCTTGATTGTTTTTGGTTGAACAGAATCAGATTGGTTTTCTGAAATATATAATCCCCAGTAAATGAAGATATTTTTTCATAGGCTGGAATGACATACAAAGTATTCCTAAGTGGCTATGATATATGGCTAAGTGACTTTTGGTTCATTTACATCCCTGAAAATTCATTTACAGGCAAACCTCACAAGTATTGCAGTTTGGGTTCCAGATCGCTGCAATAAAGTGAATATTGCAATAAAACGTGTCACATTAATTTTTTTGGTTCCCCAGTGCATATAAAATTATGTTTATGCTATAATGTAGTCTATTAGGTGTGCAATAACATCATGTCTTAAAATCTGATGTACATACTTTAATTTAAAAATATTGCTACAATTTGAAACAAAGTGAGCACATACTTTTGGAAAAATTGCTTCAATAGACTTGCTTGATGCAGGATTGTCACAAACCTTCAATATATAAAAGCCACATTATCTGCAAAGGGCAATAAAGCAAAACTCAATAAAATAAGTTATGTCTGTACTCACAAATAAGTTAGCATCCTTATACTATTGAAAAAAGCAAGTCTTTAAGTACAACTTCATATCATTTTTTTGTGTGTTCCAATACTTTACTCCATAACTTGGATCAAGAAAGTCATTTGCAAATACAAAGGGAAGATCTTGTCTGTATGATCACAATTTTCTCTAAATTCTACATGGTCCATATCCAGTCTACTTCTCCTAGGACAGTCAGCAAGTGCAGTCGACCCTCTCTGTGGGGTCCGCACCTGCAGATTCAACCAACTGAGGACTGAAAGTATTTTTTACAATAAAAAACACAATACACCATTAAAACTAATATAAATTTTAAAATCCTATAGTATAACAATGATTTACATATCATTTACATTTGAATGGAAATTATAAGTAATCTAGAGGTGATTTAAGGTGTGTGGCAGAAGGTGCATGAGCCTTTTGCAAATACTATCCTGTGTTAAGTAAAGACCTTACCGTCAGGGGATTTTGGTATCCACAGGGGTTCTGGTACTAATAGCTAGTTGATACTAAGGGACAACTGCAATATTAAGTTGTTACTTACTTTTCTAGATGTTAAGAGTTATCTCTTCAACAAGATTAATATTTCCTCAAAAATAGGCATTTTTAAAATTCTTCATATATCTAACACCCAAAATGTTCTCTATGAATAGAAAATGACCAATAAATGTCTCTTACTTTGGATTTAGCTTTACTTGTTATCAAGGAGAGACTTTTAGGTTGTAAGTTTTACGCTTATGTTCCTCACATAAATTGAGTTATGAAATTTTAAGTAGAATCCTTTGTGATTGGGATTTTATTTCAAATTGAAAGATCCTAGGTGAGGAAACGATTGAAAATTTCAAATAAGTGGTTATCTATCCAGTTATGTAAACTCCAACTGCAGATTTTTTAACTGAATCTATATGCCTTTATCATGATGTAATAATGATATGTTTTACGTAATAGTGTGTTAGAGTGATCCCTTATAAAAGCCCTGTATGTCAAAGGTGGATACACAGCTACAGTCAAAATGAACAGTTGTTTTGTCAGCCACATGTTTAACCTAAAGAAATACTCATATAACTATTTTAGAAGAATTGCATTTTTACATTTTTTTATCAAAGAGAATTATTGTTACGGTGCCAGAGAAACAAGAACTTATATCTACAGTAAGAAAAACTAGTCCACAGCTTTCCGTTTTATGAATCAAAGGACATGAGTAGACAATTTTCAAAAGAAGATATACAAATGACCCAAAAAACCATATGGAAAAATGCTCAACATCACTAATTATCAGGGAAATGCAAATTAAAATCACAATGATATACCACCTTACTCCTGCAAGTATGACCGTAATTAAAAAATCAAAAAATAATAGATGTTGGCATGGATATGATGCAAATGGAAGACTTCTACACTGCTAGTGGGAATGTAAACTAGTACAACCAGTATGGTTAGGCTGTGTGTTAGAAAAAAGTATGAAGATGGCTTAAATAAATAAAAATAGGCTGGGTGTGGTGGCTCATGCCTGTAATTCTGAGCACTTTGGGAGGCCTAGGTGGGCGAATCACAAGGTCAGGAGATCGAGACCATCCTGGCTAACATGATGAAACCCCATCTCTACTAAAAATACAAAAATTTTCCAGGTGTAGTGACACACGCTTGTAGTCTCAGCTACTCAGAGGCTGAGGCAGGAGAATAGCTTGAACCTGGGATGTGGAGGTTGCAGTGAGCCGAGATTGCACCATTGCATTCCAGCCTGAGTGATAGAACATGATTCTATCTCAAAAAAAAAAAAAATAATAAAAATAAAGAGAAAAATAACAAAAAGAATGAAAAATAGAACTATCATTTGTTCCAGCGATCCCACTACTGGGTATATACCTAGAGGAAAAGAAGTAGTTATAGGAAAAAGACACTTGCACACAGCACAATTCACAATTGCAAAAATATGGAGCCAACCTAAATGCCCATCAACCAACTAGTGAATAAAGAAAGTGTGATATATATCCACCATGGAATACTACTCAGCCATAAAAAGGAATGAAATAATGGCATTTGCAGCAACTTGGAGTTAGTTAGAGACCATTATTCTAAGTGAAGTAACTCAGTAATGGAAAACTATCATGTGTTCTCACTTATAAGTGGGAGCTAGGCTATGAGGACACAAAGGTATAAGAATGATACAATGGACTTTGGGGACTGGGGGAAGTGTGGGAGGGAGTTAGCAATAAAATACTACACATCAGGTACAGTGCACACTGCTCAGGTGACAGGTGCACCAAAATCTCAGATATCACCAATAAATAACTTACTTATGTAATCCAAAAACACCAGTTCCCAGAAAACTGTTGAAACAAAAAAAATCATGATTTTAATAAAATCATACATTACTCTGCAGTTTCAATAAGTTGAATGTATATGTTTATTCCAACATATGTATACATTTATTCTAGCATGTATACACTCATATCTATAATTATTACTTTATCACTCCATATATCAATGTATTAAAATATGTATGAGTTCAAGATATCTTCTCTAAAGGTGTACCACAGGTATTCTAATATCCTCCTTTGCTGATTTGTAACATTTTTCTCTGACAGTGAAAAATTTGACTCCCGTTATCTGAAATATATTTTTTATTTGTACAACTATAGTATACATGTAAAACAGTTTCAGAATAGTTAACTTGTACCTCTGTGAGAAACTCAATTACTAACTAGACTACAATGTTTATGTACAGACTTTTTGCTGTTTTAGCTTACAGTAACTGGTCAAAATACTGCTTAAAGTTACATAGGTCAGTTACCATTTTCCTCACTCACTTCCATAAGTAGTTAGATTGATTTTTCACAGCCTTCATCCTGTTCTTGAACCCTAACTGATGGAATTTTTTTAAGTGTTTTTATCTATCTCCTCTGCTGGTTTATGTGTCAGTCAGAGTTCAACCAGAGAAGCAGGACTAGTTGGATGGATAGATAACAGGGAATTGGATTAAACTATCATGGCGGGTGGTTGAACAATAGCTGCAAGGCTATCTTTGAGTCTAATGCTGGAGCTCAGGCTAAATCCATGGACCATCAGGAATGAAAGATCAGGAGTAGCCTGGAACCCCACAAGCTGGAACACCTAAGAATGTACTGAAACACAAGTCCTTGTTTATTCTTTTTGCCTCTAACCTTGGGGACATGATTATTCTGCAGAAGCCAGGTTTTTCGTCAAAGAATTCAAAACACATCTGGTCTATGAGTCAGAGAAACTGAAAGAGGATACAGGGCAAGGTAGAGCAATTGCACGTGGCTGCTTCTTCAAACCAATGAGGTGAGTCAGCAGATTAGCAACATGTGTGTGTCGGGGGGCACGCTACAAATGGCTATTGCTTCCTTTGCACTCTCATGTGAGGGAACCTTCTTGGTAGTCCACCCTAACCAGAAACATAGAAACATACTTGTCAAATATAATTCAGCCTTGCCAAACTGACACTAACAAATCCATTGTATATTATTTGCTATATGTCTATTATTGTTTTTCAGTTGTTACTTAAGGGAGTAACATGTGTACATTTAATTTAGCAGTATTTACCTGCATTTCTGTTTTACTAAATTCCACATTTGTGAAGTTTTCACATATTGTCTTTTAAATATTCTATAAACTATATAACCGTTTGCTGGAGTCAGTTGCCTTTTCCAAAAGCATTTTAAATAATATTTTATATCTATTCCCATATTTACCATTCTGTATTCTTCGTTGCTTTTTGTAGAGCTAAAGCTTTTAGCTAATGCCATGTTTTTCAACCTGAAAAATTTCTTGTTTTGCAGATTTTCTAATTAGATAGTTCTTTTTTTTTAATTCTTCCTTTATTTTTCTGTCTTTGAAAATATCTCTCTTTTATGGATATTGAAAATTTTTTATGCTCTTATGAAATTTCAGCTTCCCTTTTTTCAGCTCCTTTTCAGATTTTCTCCTTATTCTGTTTTTAGCAATTTAAGTATGATGCATTGTGTGTTGGTTTTATGTCGATTTATTATTTGGGTTTATTAATTTTATTGGATCTCTGATTTAATATTTTTATGAAATAAAAAGTTGTAATGCTTATTTAAATGTTTTATCTTCGCTTTTCTCTTTATCTAGGTTCTAATGATATATCTTGTCTTTCAAAGAAAATTTTGATCTTAAAAGACATAATTACTTATTTTCTTTATATATACTGCATTTTGTACATTCAGAGTTTATAATATCAAAAAAACAGTATGTCATTTCTAATAGTAAAACTAATTCAGTTAAATATTTTTTTACAGCCAATGCTTCTTGATCTGTGTTCCACTACATACACAAATGCAGTATTTTAAAATTATTTGAAATCCTATTTTGAGCCACAATTTATAACATAGACCCTATACAGTTAGGTTCATTTGGGTCTTTACATTTTTGATGTTTAGAGGCTGTTGCTATGCTATAAATATGTCCCCCAAAATTCATACTTATTTTTTGCTCTCCTCTGTTGCCTTTTGCTTATCAACCTGTCATCTAGGTTTTAAGCCCCACTTGCATTAGGTATTTGTCCTAATGCTCTTCCTCCTCTTACTCCTAAAAATGTTTTAAATAGTATTTTGTATCTGGTCCCATATTTACCATTTCTGTATTTATATGTTGAAACTTAATTGCCTAAGTGATGTTATTAAGAGTTGATGCCATTAGGGGGTGATTAAGTCAAGAGGGTGGATCCCAAACGAATGGATTAGTGACCTTGTAAAAGAGGTGCAAGTGAGCTGTTCACCCTTTTTTGACCTCTGGCTCCTCTGTTTTTCTGCTATGTGATGATCCAGCATTCAAAGCACCATCTTGGAAGCAGAGATACTCCTTTATCAGACAAGGAACCTGCCTATGCATTGTTCTTGGATTACATAGCCTTTAGAACTGTGAGAAATGAGTTTCTATTTCTTATAAATTACCTAGTTTCACACATCTTGTTATGGTGATACAAGCAAACTAGGTCAGTTTTTATTTTTGTTAATTAAATTTTGATTGTGTATGAATGAACATATTCCAAGGTAAAAATCCATAAAATAGCATACATTCAAAAAAAAATAATTTTAATTTTTGTCTCCGCTCCTGGTTCATTCCCTCTCTTATTGTAGCTTTATAAATTTTGGGTTAACTTTCAATTATGTCTTTGTGTTACTCTCTGTGTGTTTGCACACTTTTATTTCCATTCCCTTTCACATACAAAATACTACATATTATAAATCACAGACTCTGCTTTTATTCTGAATAATATATTCTAGAAGACTTATGTGTTACAGTTATTGATCACTGTGCAACAAACCACTTCCAAATCTTACTGACTTAAGAAAGTACCTTTTAAAAATTATTCATCACAATTTGGTCAAGATTTGCTCGGGTAATGCTTCTTTGATAGGTAACACTTATAGAGACCACTCAGTGATATTTGTATAGTACATGAGGTGCTCTACATGAGTCAAGATGATTTTCCTCTTACCTGGAAACTTAGCTGAGATGGTTCAAACCTGGGCCTGCCTAGGACTTTCTACATGTGTCTGTTTGAGTGCAGTATTTCTGCCTGATGAGTCACTGGAGGCTTTAAGAGCAACCATTCTAATGATCAAAGGTGATGATGCATGGCCTTGTATAACCTATTCTGAGAAATCACACGGTGACTCCTGAACCATTCTCCATTAATTGGAGCAGTTACAACTACTAGATTCAAATAGAGAAGATATATAACCATTTCTTAGTATGAGCTATGTTAAAGTATTTGTAGCTATGTTTTAAAACTGTCCCATTTCCCTAGATTACTCATTTGGGATAGGTAGATCAGTGGATTAGTAAATTAGTAAATAATAACAACAATAATAACATCTTATTACTACATATTTTATTTCAATTTATATTGTTATAGTATACAAATGGAACAATAACTGTTATGAAGAAAATGCAAAGTGAGGTAGTACCTGGGCATATGGTTTAGGAAGAAGGTGATTGAAACTTTGTTTTGTTGAGAAAGTCTTCTCTGAGGAGAGGACTTTTGAACTGAAACCTAAATGGTATGAAAGAGTCAAGGGAAACAGTTTTAGCTTGAGAAAGGATCATGAGAAAGCAATCAGGGTGGCATAGTCTTTGAAGGGACAAATAGCAAAAATAAACAAATAAGTAAATAAATAAATAAATGAAAGAAAGCAAGGAACACTGTCCTTGAAGCATATTGCACAGCTAGAGAGGGTATATGCAAGGTCTCAGAGATAAGGAACAGGTAATTTTGAGTTGTTCAACCACGGTAAAGCAGTGAGACTATATTTTAAATTGATAAGAAGCCATTGATTAATAGATATGATCAGGTGTATTATTATAAAATATTACTGGAGCTGTATTAGTCAGTTTTCACACTTCTATAAAGACATACCTGAGACTGGGTGATTTATGGAGAAAAGAGGTTTAATTGACTTACAATTCCACAGGCTGTATGGGAGACATGGCTGGAGAGGCCCCAGGAAACTTACAATCACGGCAGAAGGCAAAGGGAAAGCAGGCACAATCCTCACATGGTGGCAGGAGAGAGAGAGAGTGAAGAGAGAGGTGCTACACACTTTAAAGCAACCAGATCTCATGAGAACTCACTCACTATTACAAGAATAGCAAGGGAGAAATCCACCCCCGTGATCTAATCATCTTCTATCAGGTCCCTCACTCAACACTGGGAATTATAATTTGACGTGAGATTTAGTTGTGGACACTGAATGAAACTATATCAGTAGCTACTACAGGATCAATTTCAGCATAAGAGTGGTAGTAAGAAGACCAGTTAAAAATTTTTTTTTAATAGTCTAGGTAGATAATGATATTTTGAGCTACTATTTTAACAAAAGAGAGAAGTTTAGAATTCAGTTTGAAGAAGGATTATCAAGAGCTTGCTGATATATTGGCTATTAGTAATGGAAATGGAAGAACTTGGGTAGATACCAAATAATTCAGGGGCTGATAGTGTTCTATATCAAGATGTGAGACACAGATTGGAAAGAACAGTTTGATTGGGAGAAATCAAGAGTTCTACTCTAACAATCTTAAATATGAAATTCTGGTAAGAGAAAACAGGCAACTATTAAGTAGGCTATGGAATATGAGTCTGAAGCTTGGTTATGGTTCAGGATGGAAGAGATAAAGTCAGGAGTCATTAAGATATGAATTTTATTTAAGCCAGGTGTCTGTTCAGGCTGCTATAGCAAAATCATGAGTGGCTTAAACAGTAGCCATTTATTTCTTACGGTTCTGAAGGCTAGTAAGTCCAAAATCAGGTGCCAGCATTGTCAAGTTCTGGTGCAGGTCCTTTTCCTGGTTTGTAGATGGCTGCCTTCTTGCTGTATCCTCACATGGTAGAGACAGGATGCTCTGGTATCTCTTTCTCTTTTTCAAAGGGTAATATTCCATTATGAAGGCCCTACACTCATGACCTCATCTGAATCTAATGACCTCCAAAGGCTCTACCTCCTAATAGCAACACATTGGGAGTTAAGGTTTCAGCGTATGAGTTTTAGAGGTACATAAGCATTCAGTCCATACAGGATGTAAATGAATGAATCAGCTAGGGTGAGGAAAAAAACCCAGAAGATGAGAACCTAACAGTATTTTCTATTTCATAATTGTCATATTTCAACCAACATTTTTATTAGGATGCAAGATACCTGCCATAAATTTGTCCTGTCTTTAATCTATAACAGTCAAGTGTTGTGTATATATAGGGCCAGATAATTAAGTTAACATTATAAATTTCTTTAGAGAAGATAGAAAGACACAACTGCTCTTTTAGATGTAGAACCACCTTAAATACAGAGCACGATGTCACTGCCCACCTGTACCAGTCAGTACACACCATTATTTCAAGCTTTATTTGTGATAAGTTAGATCCAAAATCATTACAAGGAAAGTTTAATAAAAAATGGAAGAGTTATTCCTGTTGTATTAAAACTTTATTTTTGGAGTATGTTGTGATTTTCTCACTTTGTAATCTTGGAATTTTTATATTTCCTACTTTCCTTTTTGTTGAGATTTTCTTAATCCCTTTTGTACTCAACATCATTCTTCTACTTGCAATATCAGGACATGTGAAATTTGTGCAATATACTTATCCTATTAAGGAGCTACTGTTGTATTCTATGGCATGCAATGGTAATTCCCACAAAGTAATTATATGTTAAAAATATAGTGATTAATGTATGGTAGACACTCCATTAAAGGCTGGTCACAGTTTCATTCGTTTATTTTTCAAATCAGCCCTAATGTGGTAGTGTTATTATCTACCCTTATAAATAAAGAAGCTGTAAAAGCTAACAATAAAAGCTAAGAAACTGTATCAGTTTCTTAGCTGCCCTAAGAAAGTACCAAAATCTAAGTGGCTTTAGAAAACAACTAAATATTCCTGTACAGCAGTCTGCAGTCAAGGTGTTAGCATGGTTTTCTCCCTCTGGAGTTCCCAGGGATGGAACCTTCTTGTCTCTTTCTGCTTCTAGTGGATTTGGCACTCCTTGGCCTCCTTAGTTAGTGGCTTTCTCACTCCAACCTCTGCTTTTGTCATTATATTTCCTGCTCCTCAGTGTGCCTCTTCCTCTTCTCTCTTATCCAAGGACACTTGTCATTGGATTTAGGCCCTACCAAGCAATCCAGTATGGTCGTACCTCAAGGCCCTTAACTTAATCTGCAAAGATTCTTTTTAAAGAAAATGTGTTATATATACACCATAGAATACTATGCAACCATAAAAAAGGAATTAGATCATGTCCTTTGCTGGGACATGGTTGAAGCTGGAAGCCATCATCCTCAGCAAACTAATACAGGAACAGAAAACCAAAAACTGCATGGTCTCACTCATAAATGGGAGTTGAACAATGAGAACACATGGACACAGGGAGGGGAACAACACACACTGGAGCCTGTTGGGGGTTGGCAGGGTGAGAGGAGAGAAAACATCAGGACAAATAGCTAATGCTTGCTGACTTTAAAACCTAGATAATGAGTTGATAGGTGCAGCAAACCACCATGGCACATGTATACCTATGTAACAAACCTGCATGTTCTGCACATGCATCCTAGAACTTAAAGAAAAAAAAAGTAACATTTACATTCCCAGGTATTTGGATATGGGCATATCATTTTGGGGGCCACCATACAAGCCTCTACAAGGACTAATCCTAGGTTCCATAATTAGGAAGAGTCAATGCCTTTCTATGGTAAAGCTTTAGCAAACTAGAAAGAAAAGGAAATATTCTTAACTGGCTAAAAATATTTACAAAATATCCTCTTTATCTCTTGTTTTAAGCATTGTTCCCTCTAAAATCAGGTACAATATTAGGATGAGTGTTTTCAACACTCCTAGTCAACCTTGGATTGAGGATTATAAAGATCAGAAAGGAAAAAATACATTTTACATTATTAGCAAATAATGTGTAGAAAATCTAACAGAATCTATAGTCAAAAATGTTAAATGTAAGAAAAAACAAGACTGATTCAAATAAGATCAAAACACTAAAATCAATCATGTCATTTATATATATATATATATATATATAAACTGTTAAAAAATGGAATATGTCAAATATTCCATCACAATAAAACTTTAAAATAACAAAAACTATAAAGCACATGGACATGTACAAACTTTATAATTAAAACTGTCCCCAAATGAAAGAAAGAGTATAAATACTGAACAAATTCAGAGACATGTCATATCTATGAAAGAAAATATTAAAAAGTTAATAGTAAATAAAATTAATTGATCTGTAGATCAATTTTCCTTTATTCAAAATACTAACAGGTTTTTTTTAAGTCAAAACTTGACTCCTTGACACACTGGAAAGAAAAAAAATGTCAATTTTTAATTTTTTAAGAATGGAAAGAGGGGGAATAAAAAGAAGACAATGAAGGTGAAGAAGAGTAAGAGGAAGTAAAAGAGGGAAGAGGAAGAGAATGAGTGGAAGTTGGGAGGTTTGATTAAAGGGATAGGAAGCCCACTTTCTCAGATATCAAGTGCTGCAGTTCAACCTGTAAGAATGAAAATGGTCTTACACGGAGTTAGCAAAAACAAACAATAGCTAAGGAATAACAACCTCTCCATAAATGCATGAAAACTTGCTCTAGGATAGAGTGACGTTACAAATCAATAGACCAAAAGTGGACCAGTTAAAATAGAGTACAGGAACTATGGAATATTTATATTAAAAATTAATTAGACCCCAATGTATAAAAATCAAATATCTAAATATAAGGAAAAAGTTGTAATACATTTAAAAGGAAAAATAAGGATTTTTAGTATATTAGATTGTGAAAAGATTGCTTGAATAAAATTCAAAGGTTATTATATATCATGAAAGAGCATGTTGATAAATTTGAATATATTCAATTTAAAAGAAATTTGAATAAAACAATATAACTCATCACAGTTAAAAGACAAGCTACTAAATGAGAAAATATATTTGCAATGCATATGAACAACTTTGTTTCCTGAATATAGAATACATTCCTAAAGCATCCCATTAGGAAAAATGGGGATAATACATAAATAGAGCTTTTATTAACAAGAAAACAAGTATGATTAATAATGTGAAAAGATGCTCAATCTGATTAATAGAAAATACATGACAATGTCATGCTATTTCATACCCACTGGGTTTATATCTGAGAGAGTAGCATGTTTAGAAAGATGGACAGAAACAGGTACTCTTAAGGAACTTCTAGTGGGAATATAAATATTTCGTGCCTAAAAAATAATCTAGATTTAGATAATAAAGTTGAAGATACACATAACTAGCAAAGGCTTGTCGATGCACACCACAAAATATATATGTATGTATACATACATACCTTAGATGAACTTGGGCACATATGCAAAAGGTGACATGCAATAAAATTTTTGAAATAATATGTGTTATAGCAAATGTTTGAAAACAGAAAAAAAGATAAAGTGTGGTATAACAACACCATGATCTAAAATAAAAATTAGTCAACTAAAACTTCAGGTATAAAAAATACCAATTTCACAAATATAACATTGAGTATAAAGGGAAGTTGCAAGAGAATTTGTAGGCCTAAAAACATTTGTGTTTAGTTTTGCTATTCAAAAATTTTCTACAAAATAACACATATATCTATCAAAATATATTAAAAATATGTATTCATGCCAACTTTAAGATTCTGTCTTTCTAAGTTGGGCAGAAGAGAAATAGAATAGAGGAATAAGGGAGTTTTATTGATAAAATATTTATTTACTAAGTATTTTTTAAAATACAAAAAAAAATGAAACAAGTATAATAAAATGTTAACAGTTTAGAACAATTTAAGTTCTGCACCAGATCTGGGAAGGATGAGAACAAGACTTTCAGACAGGGCTTAGGTGATCTCATTGATGAGAATAGGAGTGATGATGGGAATGAAGACTCTGGCAGAAAATTATAGATGTTGATTGTGGGACACCTTTGGCAATTTTCAAAATCCTTGTACTCTTAGCATGTATAATTGTGGACTTTGATATTTTTTGGAACACTTATTTCAATTATATGTTCTGACCAACAAAATAGACATTACTTTCAGTGATTCCCAACTATAGAATTTAACAATAGAAAATTAGCATGGTGTTGTGATGATAGATTTTTAAAGTGGGAATGATTTTCACTTGATTGCTTTAAAAGGATTTTAATTATAAAGAAGTATCTTAAAGTGTAAAACTAATTATCATTTTGAACATTTCTACATTTAAGAAAACATTATCATGAACATCAGTGACATGTATCTCTGACATTGCATTTGCTTCCCCTCAACAAATACATTTGCTGTGTTACTTGAAGAATAATAAGTATACTGGCTTATAGAGTGCTTTGAAATAAACTCTTAGGTTTCTACACTGGCTCTGATATTTGCTGGTTCTGTAGAATTAGTAGTTATTTCAAAAAGTAATTTTTGTACATTAAAATAGATAATGCACATATACCACTTAGCAAATTACTAAATAAAGGTGACTACTATTATTATTATCTGTAGTTCCTTTAATTTCAGAAACAGTTTATAACCCTGAAATTGGAACATTAGCACCGTTATGTTGTTAATGTTATATATAACTATACATAAATAAAATTTACATATTAACATAGAATTTGTAAAGAGTTCTCCAATTCTTTTCTAATGTTACTGTCTTTCACAAGACAGTGAAAGAAAAAATAACACAATCATCCGAAACACATTCTTTAGCTTTGCCAATTTACAGGAAGGTTTCTATAACTAGGTAGGTTAGCAGATAGTAGAGAGAGAGAAAAAAAGAGAAAGATAAAAAGAAAAAAGACAGAAAGAGTGAAAACAGGACAGAAGGAGAAGCTACCTGTCTATCAATTTGTAGTTTGAATAGCCATAACCCCACTTCTCAAGGTCAGCATTTCCAGTGTGAGTTAGAGGGAAATTTAGTTCATTATCATTTTGCACTTTTCTCTTAAGAATTAAATGGCTCACATTTGGACAGAATATCCATCAGATTTTGTTAGTTTCTCTTCCACTTTTGTTGGATCACTTTGACAGGGACAGATTTTTGATCAAGCACACAGTAAGTGGTATGTTTATTTCCTGAGCATCCTTGAGCTAACTGAGAAGAAGAAAATAAATGACACCCAAAAACTACATAGGCAAGCACCTAGCTATTTAAAAAAAATTATTTGTTGGATTGAGTTAGAAAAATTCCAGAAATTGCACCATTTTATAAAAATAAAATGGATGTATGTCTTGGAATCAGAAATCACATGCAGCCAAACACTACATACCATTCTTATCTTAGGGAAACAGGGAGAAGATTTATATTCATTTTGATCTGTATAATTCCAAAATTATTAAAGTATTCAGAATATTCTGATGATAAACCTCAATAAAAAGTAGGCAATCTTTCAACTTTTTAAGTGTAAACATAAAACTTCTGCTGAGAAAAATTATCTTGGCAGCTTCAGAACAATTATCATCTGATAACCTTCATTTATGACAACATAAATACATTTTGATTTCTTTTTCAGTCAATAACCTCTTTAGGAAAATTCCCAAATTCCCTTCCACATCTTGCTTGTGTCAAGTCATATCCATCAAGTAAAAAAAATTCTATAAAAAAAATTTGTGATGAGTTGCAAGGGCAAAAATATAGCCAGACTTTGTCTCCTGTCCCTCATGTTACTCTGATGCTAATGGGATAGCAGCTGGTAGGTCACAGGATTGAAGATGAAGATAGGAAAATTATCAAGCCTACAAACCTATTTAGAATTTATTGAGAAATTCAGGAATAGTCAGTTAAGAAAGATATAGTCAGTCAGTGGGAATAAAAAGAATAGAAAATATTTATAAAGCATGGTAGTAACGTAGAAGTAAAAGAGGTAACATTTTGTTAGTGCTATAGGAAAAAAATAAATTGCTATCTTTTAAAAGGCAAATGTAACAATTATACTATGTTTTGTTCTGATGATTGATTTGTTTCCAGCTCGTAATATATGATAAGCTTTTCTTATCTGGGTAATATATTTTTATGTTTACACATATATGTTTACATATATATCACTTTATGTTTATATATATGTATAAATATATATGTGTGTGTGTGTATATATATATATATATATATATATATAAATCTACAATTACCCCTATGAAAATTAGGAAAAGGAGTTACTCCCCATGACCAACACTACCTTAGTTAATAACAGCCCAGATTGTAAACATTTTCTTTGCTTTTTTATTCATCTGTCTGTAGTTAATGTGCATTTTAAACTTCTTCATGATAAATCTCTATATAACAAAATGGCAAATTCCAAACTTTAATGTCAGGACTCAACCTCGAATATATTACATAGATTTTAATTTTATTTACTGTGGCTGTCAATATAGTCTTATTACTCTATTTCATTTTTGATCTTTAATGAAATACCTGTGAGTTATGATGTGGAAAAATGTCAGGATGGGAAAATGATGATCTCCATTTTTTTTTCCAGCCATGACATTTCAGTATTATGAGCTGTATCTCACAAGGTCAGGACTGTGTGACCTACTTTCCTGTACTCATTATCTACTAATCCCAAGACAGAGGCCAAGAGAAACAGGGAGTATATTTTGTGAGGATTTCCTGACATGGTTTTGTGTGATGTGTTGCTTGGAAGGACAACATGGGGGGATATTATTGCTGGTTTTTTAAAAGTGAATAAAATTCAAGTTGTGTCATAAAAAAATTAACTCATGCCCCACCATAAAGAAACAACAATTGATTTATGTTTCCACCACCTGTTACCACCTATGGATGTGACAGAGAGGAAGGAAGTCACTTTTCATGAAACAACATTTTTTTGGACTCTTGAACAACATTTATGAGAACAGTAGTTGAAGAAGTGCAATTCTGAAGTGTGAAAAAAGTTGCTATTGGTTTCTTTTTTCTTTTTGCAATGAGTCTGTAGTGTTAATGTGAAACAACGATAACATATGCTCAAAGCTGTAAACAACTTAACTATATCCACAATCACCTAGTAAGATACACATCAGAATTTTGACAGAAGAAAATATAATCCCAACCTGGAACCATATTTCCCCATAATCTTTGAAAAAATGAGAAAATTATTCATTTCTGATATTTGTTATCTAAAATATGGTCACTATTTTTATCGCTAAAGAAAATCCATATTTAATTCCAAAAGGAAAATCTAGGACCTAATTCAAACACAAGTAGAGAAATATCAAACCAAACTAGCAGCCCAGATACCTAATCACCACGTAGTATGTAGTTGCCTGGCCTAATCACCTAAACTGGCTTAACTGCAGCATACCTGAACATGCAGAAACATGAAAGTAACCACTGTTTAAAAAAATTAGCCACTGAGTTTCGGGGTCATTTTTTATCAGCATTATTTTGGCTGTAGCTGGCTAATACAAATATTAAGAACACTAACCTTCAATTTAAATTACACTTACCAGGAGAAATTATTTAACTTTTCTGTGATCAATTTTATAATCTCGAAATACAGATATCTACTTAGATTTTCTCAGAAAAATAGGAAGGTCATCAATTAAGAATGTATGTAAGGGAAAAGGTGTTAAAGCAAGGAGAATGTGAATGTGAACATATTTGGAAATATAAAAATACTGGGGGATAATATTGTATTTCTTAAAGGTGGATTATAGAAGTTCAGGCACCAAAAACAGTAAATTAGAAAATTGCAAGTTGGTGGTTACAGAGTGCATACATAGAATGTGATAAATCTGAGATGATGGAGGGTTTAAAGTTACTGGTAATAACAAAATCTAAGAAATGAGCAGACTGATAAATGTCTGTGGTGAAGATGGTGTTATAACAAGATTACTGGTGAAGAGAATTCAATGAATTGAGAGATATCAGAACATAGCAAATGTCGATAATTTGTTTATTGTAATAATCAAAAATTAAGTGGTGGAGAGAGTGAGAGTCAACTAGGAGCTGAAAATCTCTAAGAAATGACAGGGAGTAGATTGAAAATCTCTAAGAAATGACAGGTTTTATAGATTATGATGACAGTAAGAGATCCTGATACTTATGTACTGATACTGACTGATACTTACATGCTGATAAAGAAAATCTGTTTGTTTTGAGTGGGAGGCACTGAAAATGCTCTTGAATGAGAAAAGAGACACATGTAGAATACCTAGCTCACCTGCAGGTGCAGTTTTATGAAAACAGTCACCATTGGCAATACAGTTTTGATGCTGACGACCATAGTTAGCACAAATTTCACAGGATGAGGGCACAATCTCCCACAATGCTCGCTGTCCCTGCTGACACCGGCCACAAGTTCGGGACTTCCCAGGTTACCCACACTTCTGTCAAATGGCTACAAATATGGAAGTTTGATTATTCAGTAGAACAACTCACAGAACTCAAGAAATGCTATTTAAATTACAGTTTTATTACAAGGATACAAATCAAGAACTATTCACTAGAGAACAATTGAGTAAGTATCAGAAGGTCCCAATACAGCTTTTTTTGTGTCTTCTCTAATTGAATTAGAAAAACCAGATACATCACTATCCTGGTACATCAGGATGTTCACCAACCAGGAGCTCTGATATCCATAGTTTTATGGAAACTTCATTAGGTAGGCATGATTAATTTAATCATTAGCCACACAATAGAACTCAATCTTCAGTTTTTTTCTCCTCTTCAGAGGTTGAGGTAATATCATCTGGCTCGAAGCTTCAATCCTCTCATCATATAGTCGGTCTTTTTGGCAAGGTCAGGTCCAATTATAAAACTTTCTAAGGACCCACCATGAGTCACCATCCTAGGACAAACTCAGGTATGGTCCCAGGAACACACTATTAAAAAGTAAAACGAGGGTTTATTTTTCTTGGGAAAAAATCCAAGGGTTTAGACACTCAGGCCCAAGAACTAAGGACAAAGACCAGACACATTTTTTAAAAATTATACAACACTATTTAAGAGAGCTACAGGGAAATCTGTCCTTAAGAGAGAGCCTGGTTTCCCTTAGAGCAAGAATGTGAAGAGGTTTAGGACAGGCAGGATTTGGCAGATGAATCACCATCAGAAGATACAGTGAAAAGATTTCAGGAGTTAGTAATAAAGAATGGTAGATATCAGAAAGTGGACTGTTCAGAAGAGGACTTTATAAGTTTTATCAGAATTTGAGTACAGAAGATGAAGAGTCAGCTGAGACAACTAAACTTTATACCAATTCAAATTACTACAAAAATAATGAGATTAATGCTGGTAGTTTACCATGAAAAGTGATATAAGGACTGTGAATATTAGCAAGAAGCATTGAGAATTCATAGTCTCTTTTTTAACTTGTGCCAAAAGAGTTGTTGAGGCTGGAAGAGGCTTGGATATCACAAAGAGCTACTGGTAAACCAGTCAGCATAAAACATTGTGTGGCCCCAGAAAAACAAAATGTCTTCTCTCACCTAAAGAATTACGATTCTGACTTCTCACTGATAAAGACTAAATCTCGAATTTTATGTAAAAGAGTACAAAATTATGTACTCTTTTATGTCTGTCCTGTTGTATTCAATAGAAAATATTTAAAAACTAGTAGTTGCTTCATAGTTTATAGTTTACAGAATATTTTATTATATATTATTTAAGTCTCACGTAAAATTAGGATGCTGCACCCACCTCTGATGAGAGAGTAGTGTCTGACCCCATAACACATACCTGCTAAATAATAAAGCTCTGATTTAAATAAATATTTCCCAGTTTAAAATTTCTTCTGCCTTTCCATAAGTCCTCAGTGTTTCTCTATTTGGGGTGAAGAGCTTATTTTATATAAGCTTATATATTCATAGCCCTACTAAAATGTCATTAAACATACTAAACCAACTCAGCTATGTCTGAATGATGAAGTGAAATGTTGTTTAGATGAACAGTTTCTTCAAGACTTTCTGATTTTCTACTTTCCCTTTGATTCATGTATATCCTTGATGGGTTTATGCATCATTATGCCACAGGAAACTAGAGAGAGCTGTGATATCTCAATGTATGTATCTATGCTGAAGTTAACAAGACTTGTCAATAACAATAATTCTTGTTTTTCATTTAGGATTTAGGTATCAAAAATCTAAAGGATGTTGCCTTTACAAATTCATTTTATGAACACTTACAGTGCCCCTCCCTAACAGGTTAGCTGCTAGGAATAAATTGAAATCATTCAGTAAAACATAAGTGACGTGCTCGGTGTTGCCAGTTCATTAGAAACGTGGATTGTTATTACTCCACTAGGATATTATAAATAATGTAGGAATTTTAAACAAATAATAAACCAATTTTGATATTGGTGCATATTTTAGTTCAGAATCTCTCTTAATTTTGAACACCAGATTTATTGCATATGTATTTTTGATGTTTTCTGTAGCCAATATTTATTTACTAAATTACATAGATAACCAACATAAACTGTAACCAGGAGAATGAGTCATTTATATTACAATGGATCTATAGAGAACTATATTTTAGATCTATGAGGATCTGAAATGTGCCAGTCCTGCCAAAGTGTTCTTTTTCATTATCAGGGAGTAGCTTCCCTGCTTCTTGTTCTAATGTATTCCTCTTTGTTTGCTGATGCACACCATCTCAAAGGAGAGAAGAAAGAAAGAAACCACAGCAACAATTACCAACTGAGCAAGTTATTATCATTATAATACATGTGAAATTAAAATGGTAAGAGCTTGGCATTATTCAAAGTTTTACTCCATTCTGTTAATTATTATTTCATATTTAAACTCCTCACAGGCTTCTTTTGAGCTGCTGATGTGTCATATTACCTAAAGTACCTTACGATAGGAAATCATGGCTTAATCCACTGATCAAGTCTTTTAGGCCAAGTCTCTAGGTGTATTGCAGCCCTGATCTTTATGACCCTTCAAAATGTCTTTCTGAGGAGTTAATAGACAACAGATGTTACCTAAGGCAGCAGCTGTTACAATTAGACAAATGGGGAAAATTGGCAAATGATGATTGCAGAAACTCTTTAAATAGACCATCCATTTCCTTAAAACTCAATACAAAGTTATGAAAAGGTCAGAAAAGATACACAATCATGTGTTTGCACACGGACATTCACTGCAAATACTTTAAAAAAAAGACAACTTTTATTGAAACAAAAATTCTCAGGTGTTCATTTGAAATATGTCAGCGTTTATAGTTATGGAAAACATACCTTCCTATACTGGAAAAATAAAGTTCAGTTCAGTTTTATTGAGTTTTCAAGTTTATATCTCTTCCTTTCTGTTTGTTTTTTCGTTGGCCTTTTTTTTTTTGAGTCAACAATATCTTCTTAATGGCTTAATGTGTACCCAGTGTAATAATGCAAAACTCAGTGAAAAACACATTGGTCTCTTTCTTCTTTTAGAAGCTCACCTTCTGTCAGTGGAAAGAGATGTGAGCATGTTATGCAGTGACTGCTACTGGAATTGATGGAGAAATTAATCTTTCTGACAGGGAAGGGAAGCCTTATAAAAAAGGCATATTTGGCTTGGGTCTCAGAGATTGAAAAGAAATTGACAAGCAGAGGAAAAACGGACAAGCAATATTACCGCTGGGAGCCCCGAACACTACACAGACTTGTGAAAGCACACTGTAGGTTAGAAAACAAAAAGGATGCCTGAATTGGACAGAGAACACTAGTCTTCAAATTAGAGTGTAGATCAAAATCTTTTGGAATTTTTGTTAAGAATGCAGATATCTAGATCACGTCCTGGATATTATGATCCAGTAAGTCTGAAGTGGTGTCCGGTAATTTACATCTTACTAAGCACTCCCTATTACTCTTATGATATCAGGGAGTAGATTAGATCTTAAAACATATTTCTTTAAATTAATGGTTCTTGAAGTATGGTCTCCAGACCAGCATCATCATAATCATTACCTGGAAACTTTTTAGAGATGAAAATTCTCAGCCCAGGCTCAGGCCTGCAGAAACTTGAGGCGGGGCTGGTTGGTTTGTGTTTTAACAAGCCATTTAGCTGATTATAATGGATGATGAACTTTGAGAATTATTGCTTTAAATTGTACAAATATTTTAGGTCTTCATTGGCTAGGAAACCTCATCTTTTGACCAGTTTCCAGAAGTGAGCTGTACTTGATATTGCATACTTAATAGTAACTTTATTTGTGAAAACTTTTCAATGATATAGGAGCAGAAATAAACTCAGAAAGATCCATCGAATTTAAACCATTAATTATTGCTGATATCTCTTTGACGATCTGATTCTAGATTAAATACCTGACTTTATGGGATATATATATGGACCAGGATCTAGTCTTAAGGAATATAAAAGATTGTCCCAAAATATATACTAAATTATAATGATCTGTATGGAGACTTTGTGTGTTTTATAAACATTTTAGCAAATTCAATTAGATAGATTTTTTTATTATAGTGGAGTTTGTTGCATTTATTTTATTTTATTTTTTAAACTTTTAGGTTTACAGGTACATGCAAAGGTTTGTTACATGGGTAAACTTGTGTCACGGGGGCTTGCTGTATAGATTATTGCATAAACCAGGTATTAATCCCAGTACCTAATAATTATCTTTTCTGCTGCTCTCCCTCCTCCCCCACCCCCCGCCACCCTCAAGTAGACCACAGTGTCTATTGATTCCTTCTTTGTGTTCATGAGTTCTCATGATTCAGCTCCACTTACAAGTGAAAACATGAACTGTTTGGTTTTCTCTGCCTGTGTTAGTTTGCTAAGAATAGTAGTCTCCAGCTCCATCCACGTTCTCACAAAAGACATAATCTCATTGTCTTTTATGACTGCAAAGTATTCCATGCTGTATATGTACCACATTTTCTTTATTCAATCTGTCATCAATGGGCATTAAGGTTGATACCGTGCCTTTGCTATTTTGAATAGTGCTGCGGTGAACATTTGCATGCATGTGTCTTTATCGTAGAATAATTTATATTCCTCTGGATATATACCTAGTAATGACATTGCTGGGTTAAATGGTAGTTCTGCTTTTAACTCTTTGAGGAATTGCCACACCGCTTTTCACAATGGTTGCACTTATTTGCACTCCCACCAACAGCATATAAGGGTTCCCTTTTCTCTGCAAACTTGCTAACATTTCTTATTTTTTGACTTTTTAGTATTAGCCATTTTGACTATGGTTTTGATTTGTATTTCTCTAATGATCAGTGATATTGAATTTTTTTCATATAGTTATTAGCCACATGTATATTTTCTTTAAAAGTGCCTGTTCATGTTCTTTGCCCACTCTTTAGTGGGTTTTTCCTTGTAAATTTGTTTAAGTTACTTATAGATGCTGAATATCAGACCTTTGTCAGATGCATTGTTCAATAATGGAAAAGCAGCTACTATGCAGTCATAAATAGATGAAGATTAAAAAAAATAAAGCAAGGTTCCTGTAATCGGTAGCTCACAATATTCTGGGAGAAACAGCTGCATGCCAAAGTAGCATTTTTAAAAAAGCCAGAAAAAAGTATAATTATTTAAATCATAACTTCTATATATCAAATTTCAAGCTACATTTTTTTATTATTTTATTTTTGAAAGAAAGAAAAAGAGAGGAAAGAAAGTGAGAGTGAAAGAAAGAAAAAAAAAGAATGTAAGAGAGAAAGAAAGAGGAAGAGAAAGAAGGAGAGAGAACGGGATTCTTGTTCTATTGCCCAGGCTAGAATGCAGTCTAAAAATGGGTATTAAAAACCTCTTTTATGGCAATAATTGTGCTTAACAATGGAGACAGGAAGGAATAAGAGATGAAAATAACAAACAAGCAGCCAACCAGTGTTTTACTTAAACCTGTGAAATGCTGTGCAATTGCTGAGGAGTGATTTACTTCCAATTATGTGGTCACTTTTAAAATAGGTGTAATGTGATACTGAGAAAAATGTATGT